>JAKOGI010002143.1:62500-127500 GCA_029747015.1 Carnegiea gigantea
AAAGAAGTAAGTGTTTGACCATTTAAGAGGGTCCATTTTTTTGCAAAATTAATATTAGTGTTTATTTCACTAACTTGGAATGGGTCTGGAAGATTATTATCTTAGCCAAACATAGCCCACCAATTAAAGAAAGGAATATTGACTTGGTGTCTTTCCATGAATGAATACCAATTTTGCCTAATGAATGCTTGAGCTTTTAAATCAAAGTGTGAAAGAAACCATTCTCTTTTGACTTTGTTTTTTATTGAATTGAAATCTTGACGTAAGTAATCTTTGTTGATTGCAAAAGGTGTTGAAATAACATTTATTGAGGAAAATGATAGAGGTTGCATAGTTGAGTAGGTTGGGGAACCTACAGATAAAGTAACTTCATCTATTGGCTCAGCTATGGGAGCTTTGTAATAAATCTTTTGAGTATCTTCTTTATCATTTGAATAATTATAACTAGTTGGCCTAGAAGGCATTGAATATGAAGTTCGAGGGAGTTCTAAATTGTCTAAAGATTTTAAAGATAAACTTCATTCTTTAGTTGAATTAAATCTTATTAGTACTCTACCATCAGTCTCTTCTATGATTTGTTTAGGAATTTTCCAAGTATACACATCAATTTGATTACTAACTTCCCTACTATTCACCACATTTGAGTTCTTACTACCACCTAAACTAAGACGATCTCTAACCCAAGAGGCCATCTGAGTTACGTTGGAGTACTTAGCTAAGAGTCATGCACATCCTACCGGGACCACTGGGACCACCCCATCGGGACCACCTCACCTGGGCTGACCAACGGACTTACTGGGGCTGACCAACAGCTGACCAACGCTAGCAACGGCATGACACTACCTAAGGGCACCTACTTGGCTCTAATACCATGAGGAGCAGGATCGACCTAGGCCGGGTAATAGCTAAGGCCTAAGTGTGGATTAATGCAGGGGAGCGGAGTAGCAAATTGATAAGATGCAGGAAAGTAATTTTGAAACGCAAAAATGAATTTGAAAATAACAGAATTGAAATGAGCACAGGAGATGAATAAAACTTACTTTGATTTGAATTAATAAACTTGATACAAGGTTGGAGTACAAAGTTTTAAGAGAAGGTGGAGGTTGAGAAGGGCTTGTAGTGATTTTGATTTTGTGATGTTCTGCGATTCTTCCTAATACAACGCTATTGAGTATCTATTTATAGAATACAAGATGGAATTAAATGTATACAAGTGGACGATAAAGATTGAGTCTTGGGCTGAAAACTTGTGCCGACAATCTTGAATTATTGCTGCTTCGTGTTGAACTTTGACTGGCACCACGTCAAAAGTGAAACAGTGTTGAATAATAATGAACCTTGGACAGTTCTTGAATTATTGTCCTTTTTGAACAGTATCTTGATGAGCTGTCTTCTTGAACAGTGTTTAGATAAGCTGTCGTGAATAGTACGCTTGAATAATTGTTCTGATGTCTTGAATTGTTTGTCGGGATGAGTCATTGTCTTGGATGTTGACATGATGATGAGTCATGTCCTTGCATAATTACTTGCCGTGTTGAGTCATTGCTTGTCTTGATGAGTCATAATTACTTGCCGTGTTAAGTCATTGCTTGTCTTGATGAGCCAGTGGCGTGATTGAATTGAGTGGTGACACGTTGAATTGCCTTTGTAATTGCTAGTCACCTTTGTTAAATTATTCATCTTTGTCGTGCAAGGTGGGTAGTGAATTGATTGTTCTGAGATCATGAGTAGACTTTGAATTATTCAATGAATTTGGCTAAGTGGATGGATTGAATGCATGTATGGAATCCTGCAAAACAAAAACTACGTAAAGAAATAATGGCCCTTACTTTTGCCAAAGGCCGTGACCTTTGCGGGCTCTTTTCTTGATTTTGTTTTGTTTTCCTGGTTCTTCATTTTTTATTTTTTTTTGAATACCGACTAGGGAGTAGAAGTAGAAAGCTACTCAGTAGTCATAAGGGTCTTGAGCACAGGGATCGCCCCATGGATCATAGTCAGAATGATCTGAGGATGAGGGTGAATTGGAGGAGGCCGCTTTGGATAATAATAATTGTTTTTGTTTTTTGAGTAATTTGATTTCTCGCTTGAGTAATTGGAGTTCATCGAGCTCATTGGATGAGGTAGCTTTGCCTGTCTCATTGGATGAGGTAGCTTCGTCTGTGTCTTTTGAGGACCGTTCTTGCTTCTTTTGAGGGGTTGAGGGTATTGATCGTGGTGTATGCAGCAGTTTTGCTTGAACAACGTCTAAGGAACAAAACTTGGCAACTGCAAATTTTTCCCACCATTTGATCTTATAGTCCCTGACGAGAGAGAATGATGCGGGTGGTGGATAATATTGCATAATACTAAAGGACCAACAAAAAATCCATGGAATACCGAATTTCTTGTGAAATAGGATTTCTGTGAGGTCTGGAGGATTTGTGGCGTAGGTGGAATAAAATTGAAATGAGTTTTTGACTTCTTCTGGCCATATAATTTGTAGACTACCATAGATAGTCCACCATTCATAAAACCATAATGGAAAGGTAAATTCAGGTCTTGTATCAAAACTAAAGAACCAAGAATGATTGAATGGTCGATAGAGAAATGTTTCATACCAAGCTTTTTGATAATCAATATAGTGATAACCTGACGGATTGAATGGAACAGAAAAGGATTTGGTAGTATATGTAGTAGGCCAGTCTTTTCCTGTAAGAACTTTGAGAATTTGACATTTGGAATAGGCTATAAAATTTGGTGTATGTTTATCGGGAATGTATTCTATTTCTACAGATTTGGAATCAACGAGGATAAGTTCATAAAATTGTCGTGTTTTGAATGGAGAATCAGAAATATGGTAGCATTCTGAAAGAAATGTAGCTTTGACTAATTTATTGAGTTCGAGAAGAGATTGGGGCTCTCGGTATTTAGTATAGACAACCTGATTGTGTATTGGTTTGGTGAAATATTTGGATGGATCGAAGGAAGACATTTGAGTAGGAGATGAAGGAGGTTTGATTGAAGCATGAGCATAGGATAATGGAGGAAAATCTGCAGAAGGTAAGGTTTGGAACTGGTTTGTAACTAGGATTGAATATTGAGGATGGGTTTGGGTTGGAGTAGCAAGTATCATGGCATATTGCTGTGAAGTCCGAGGGGACATAGATGGTCTAATTAATCTCTTTTTTAATAAGGTTTCTATTTCCTTTTTACAGAATTTAAGGAGTTCTTTATTCATTTGAATAGGTCTAGCTTTAGTTGGAATATTTTTTTCGGAGAAATCTTTTTCAGAAGGAAGTGATATGATATGCTTTTTTCTTTGCCAAAAGGCGTTGGCGAGATCAGAGCATACTTCAGTTTTAAACAATTCGTATAGTTCGTGTATTTGCTTTTGAATAGAGGGTTGCTGTAACCTTTCTTCAATTTTTTTATAAATAATTTCATTTTGTAAACATTGAATATGTTTTTTCTTTTCGTGAAGAAGATTAATTTGTTTTAATGTGAAGGAATTTTGTAATAAAGATAACTCTCAACTACAACGTTTTCTGGGTTGTCTTAATTATGTGTCTGAATTTTCCCCAAAATTAAGGCAATTTTGTGAACCTCTCTATAAAAGATTACGAAAGGATTCCCCTCCATGGTCTGAAGAACATACTAATATTGTCAAGCTACTCAAATAAAGAGTCAAAACCTTACCATGTCTTGGAATACCCCACCCAAATGCCTTCATGATAGTCCAAACTGATGCCTCTGACATAGGCTACGGCGGCATCCTTCAACAGAAGCGACTCCCCTCTGCTTCTGTCGAACAAATAGTCCGCTACCATTCCGGCATTTGGAATGACACTCAAAAGAATTATTCAACAATCAAAAAGGAAATTTTATCAATCGTTTTATGTATCTCCAAATTTCAAGATGATTTATTTAATAAAAAATTTCTTCTTCGCATAGATTGCAAATTTGCAAAAGAAATTCTCTAAAAGGATGTTCAAAACATTGTTTCTAAACAAATATTCGCCCGACGGCAAGCTATTTTATCTGCCTTTGATTTTGATCTTGAATTTATTCAAGGTAAAGACAATGCTTTACCAGATTTTTTAACACGCGAATTTTTACAAGGATCACATCATCAGCCCTTGACACAAACTCAATCCTAGCATACTCAACACCTGCATGGACCAAAACTATAATTTTGTTCTATTACTACTAACAACTTCAATATCTTATTTTCAGCCACCACTATGAATCAAGACAATAAAAAAGAAAGAAAAATTCAAACTTCACAGCAATACGCCATGACACTTGCTACTCCGCTTCCCTGCATTAATCCACACTTAGGCCTTAGCTATTACTCGGCCTAGGTCGGTTTTGAGAGAGAAGGTTGAGAAGGGTTTGTAGTGATTTTTGATCTTGTAAATTGCACGATTTTGTGATGATCTGCGATAATGAGATGATCAGATGATCCCTAATACAACACTATTGAGTATCTATTTATAGAATACAAGATGGAATTAAATGTGTACAAGTGGACGATAAAGATTGAATCTGGTGTTGATAATTGCTGCCGACAATCTTGAATTATTGTTGCTTGCTGTTGAACTTGGACCGGAGCCACGTCAAAAGTGGAACAGTGCTGAGTAGAACTTGGACTGGAGCCACGTCAAAAGTGGAACAGTGCGGAGGTTGCATAGTTGAGTAGGTTGGGGAACCTACAGATGAAGTAACTTCATCTATTGGCTTAGCTATGGGAGCTTTGTAATAAATCATTTGAGTATCTTCTTTATTATTTGAATAATCATAACTAATTGTCCTAGAAGGCATTGAATATTGTTGCATAATTATATTTAGTTTTGATGATAATAAATCCAAGTGTAACATATTTGTCTAAGTAATGTTGTTCCAAACAAGCTCTCCAAACAGGGCCTACACTATTGTTTGTAATATTCGTGTTAACCTGGATGCTAAATATTGAGAACAAGTCTTAGGAACAGGTTCCAAGCTTCAGTGATACAAGATCAGCAAACAGCAAATCTCGCCAAACAGTTGGCTAAGTCTTAAGGAATAAGTTCTTACATTCAGCTATACAAGATCACCCGAGGAATCAAGGTGACCAAGGTGTTTGGAGCAGTATATTTATTCTTGACAAGATGACTGATTCTTACAATAAGAAGTCTTGGTTTGGTTTAGTGTTTATCTTTTAGACTCTTGTTGATATGGCAGTCTTGAAAGTCTCAATTTAACACTTCTTAAAACGGTTTTTGACATTTGCTTTGGAACACCAATTTCCAAACAACCCTGAAAACAGGGTGCCTAAGGTGTTCCTGAAACTGCAGCAGCCTCGACTGTCTGTTTTACCAGTAAATTTCCTTTGGTTGGGTGCCAGCTCTAAAGGATCTTTTTATGAAATCCTAGGCTAACTAATTAAGTTCTAAAAAGGATTATTTTTGATTTGAAAAAGATTGCAAAACCGTTTTTGCTAAGGATCTCTTTTCAAAATTTCTTATCCCTTATTTTTAGGCCGTGATTGATTTCAAATTTGGAACCGAAATCTTTATCCTTTTTTTGGGCAAAATCTGCACAGCTATATTGAGTGGGTAATTAGTTTTTATTCCTTGAAAAAATCAATTCCCCTTATTTTAGTACAATCTTATCTTCCCTAGCCGTTGGGAATCTTATTTGAAGAAACTCCCTAAGCTGCTAATATTAGAAGATTTTGTTATCCTTTTTGAAAGTATTAGCCATTGGGTTTGTGTGTTTAAATAATGAAATCTTCTCTTCCATTTACATATCCGGTTTTTACACAAGTAAGAGATTTCCAAAAGCTGCATTTCAAAGAGAAAAACCGTGACAGGCTTGTGCTTAACTGAGCTTTCAATATATTGGCATAATAGGACTTCATTGTACCTTACATCTGCTTAAGTCAGAAGCACCCCCAGTAAGGTGTTTTGTACCCCTATTCTCAGATCAGAAAGTGAGTGAGTGTGTCCATAGTCGAGTGGACTTTGGACGTGTCCAATATAGTGTGATTGGACGTGGTGTAACCTGTCTTAGGAAGAAGGTTACGTGGGTTACAAGTTGTAACAAGGAGTGTTACTTTTGTAACGTGTTCAGCCCGTTAGTGAAGTGGTTAAATCCTACACGAGGTAGGTCGTGGTTTTTCACACCTCAGTTGGGCTAGAGGTGTTTTCCACGTAAAAATTGTGTGTGCTTTATTTCCGCATTTATTACTTTGAATTTCGCTACTGAACCAATTGGGAACAACCGCTGCAAACAAGGCTTAAGGTTGTTTGTGATTTATGAACAGTCTCTGCAATCAAGTGCTACGGCTGTTTGTCAGTTATTTGGCGAAAATCAGCCACCACAATTCACCCCCCTCTTATGGTTGTGTACCCTTGGAATTCAACAAGTGGTATCAGAGAAGGTTCTCTTTCAAAAGGCTAACACCTTGAGAGATCCGTGAAGATGAGTGCACCACAAGGGATACTTGAGGGTCAATCCATTACTCGACCTCCTTATTTCAATGGCCAACACTATAGTTGGTGGAAAAACAGGATGGAGAACTTCATTCAAGCAGAGGATTACGAGTTATGGATGCTCATCAAGAACGAGCCCCTTGTTCCCACGAAAGTGCTTAAAGATGGAAAGAAGGTTCCCAAGGAACCCGTAGAGTTTGATGCTGAGGATTACAAGAAGATGGAAAAGAATGCCAAGGCCAAGAAACTATTATACTTTGGCCTAGGGCTCGATGAATATACTCGCATTTCAGAATGTGAGTCAGCTCAGGAAATATGGAATGCCTTGCAAGTAGCTTATGAAGGAACAAGTCAAGTTAAACAATCACGCATTGAGCTACTCATGAGGCAATATGAGCTGTTTGACATGGGTGATCATGAGAATGTGATGGACATGTATACTCGCTTTACTCACATAACAAACGAATTAAAATCTCTGCGACAATCCTTCACCACTGCAGAGTTGGTAAGGAAAATCCTAAGGATTTTGCCTCGTTCATGGGAAGCCAAGGTGACAGCCATTCAGGAGGCCAAAGACATGAATAAGATCACCCTAGATGAGCTGATCGGAAATCTTCAAACGTATGAACTGAGAAAAAACTCTCAACAGAAGGAGGAGGCTAAGAAAGACCGAGGGCTTGCTTTAAAAGCCTTGGAAGATGATGGTTCAGATCTTGAAGAAGAAGAGATGGTAATGATGACTCGAAAATTCAAGAAGTTCTTCAAGAAAGTAAAAGAGAACAGCAAAAGGAAGGATTTCAACAAAACCAGAAACACCCCCCGAGAACAGTTTACCGGGTGTTTCAAATGTGGCAAAACAGACCACATTGTGAAGAGCTGTCCACTACTTCGAGAAGAGCAAGAGCACGAACACCCTAGGAAACAAGACAGGAAACAAGGTGTAAACAGTTCAGGAAAACGATTCTCAAAAGCAATGCTTGCTGCTTGGGGTGATTCTTCCGAGGATGAAGAAACTGAAACTGAAGAAGGTGCTGTAGCTCTCATGGTGCAAAGTGATACAGATTCGGATGACGAGTCAACAAACAGCCTAACTGATCTCAAGAACAAGGTACGTGGTCTCAATAAAGCAACTCTAGAAGAACTTTTGTACAATTTAATGGATACCTGTGCTAATTTGACAAAGGAAGTTCGTGATCTAGAGCTTGAAAATGAGACCCTTAAAAATGAAAAACTGGGCTTATATGAAATATTAACATGCTCAAGGAAAACCTCTTTATAAAAGAGGGAGATTATTCTCGAGTGGAGGAAAAACTCCTTGAGGTGGAAGGAATGGTTGAGTCTTTGCTCGAGGAGAACAAGAGCTTGCATGCTAATATAGAAAAACTGGAAACCGAGCTTGTCACAACCAAGCGTTGGAACAAGTCCTCAAGAGCATTGGAGTGGCTAAACACTCATCACAGCCAAAACAAAAGAGGACTAGGATTTAAGCCCAAACAAACCGTTTACCCTGCAAACAGAAAGTATGTTGGATTACCTGAAAACATTGTTTGCTTTCACTGTGGTAAAACGGGTCACTATCGATACACTTGTCCTTCAAGAAGGTATGCTATTAAACAAAATGAAGGTTATGTAAAACAAGTCTGGATTAGGAAAGATGAGCTTTACCTATCTAAAAGAATGGGACCCAAGTGGATCTGGGTTCCCAAAACTAAGCCTTGATTTGTTTTGCAGGCTGAAGTGAGAGAGAACAACCCAGCAAACAACCCAGCAAACAGGCTAAAGTACAATCTGGCAAACAGCCCAGAGAACAATCTTGAAAATAGGCAGCTGTGGTATGTTGATAGTGGGTGTTCGAGGCATATGACTGGTGAAAAATCCAATTTTCTCTCACTTACAGCTTCGGATGGTGGGAGTGTGGCATTTGGAAATGGCAAGTCTGGGACAATTGTCGGTATAGGTAAGATTGGTGAGTCCCACTCCCACTCGATTGAAAATGTATACTTAGTTGATGGTTTGAAGCATAATTTACTTAGTGTGTCCCAACTGTGTGATAAAAACAACCTAGTAGTGTTCTCATCAACACGTTGCTTGGTTGTAAACTCAAACACAGGAGATGTCGTATTAAGAGGGAAGCGACACAAAAATATTTACAAAGTATGTATTTCCACACTTCCCCAAAACAATCTGACTTGTTTGAGCGCCTTGAATGATGATGTAATGCTCTGGCACAAGAGACTAGGTCATGCAAGTCTATCTCTTCTGAACAAACTTGTTTCTAAAGACCTAGTTGTTGGACTACCTTCCATCAAATTTAATGATGACAAGGTATGTGAAGCTTGTGCAAAAGGCAAACAAGTCAGATCTTCTTTTAAATCGAAAAAGTGTGTAAGCACTACCCGACCTCTAGAATTATTACACATTGATCTGTGTGGTCCTATGAGGATAGCAAGTAGAGGTGGGAAGAGGTATGTGCTTGTTGTAGTGGATGATTACTCTCGATTTACTTGGACCTTGTTTTTGGCATCCAAGGATGAAACCTTTGAGAATTTTATTGCCTTTCTCAAAAAGGTTGAAAAGAGAGTAGGACACTCTTTAATTAGCTTGAGATCTGATCATGGTACTGAATTTGAAAACGCAAGTTTTATTAACTATTGTAATGAACATGGTGTTGACCATAACTTCTCAGCTCCAAGAACACCCCAACAAAATGGGGTGGTTGAGCGCAAAAATCGCACCCTAGAAGACATGACTAGAACAATGCTTATTGCTAGTGGTCTTCCTAGGAATTTCTAGGCAGAAGCATTGAACACCTCATGTTACATTATAAATAGATGCATGATCAGACCTATTTTGAACAAAACTCCTTATGAACTTTTCAAAGGCAGAAAACCCAACATTATGCACCTGAGAACATTTGGTTGTAGGTGCTTTGTGCATAATAATGGGAAGGATGCCTTAGGAAAGTTTGATCCTAGAAGTGATGAGGCAATATTTCTTGGTTACTCCTCTGACAGTAAGGCTTACAAAGTGTTTAACGAAAGAACCTTATGTGTTGAGGAAAGTGTGCATGTGCTTTTTGATGAATCTAACTCGTTGAGTGAGAATGATGCATAGGAGGAAGAATTTGAATTAGGTCTTGTTCGAAAAGAAGTGTTGCTCCAAGATAGACAAGGTAAAAACACCATGGAGAAAACAACTCCTGAAGGTGTTTCTCAGAATGACAAGCAAGGTGAGAACCAAACAAGGGGAAACACCGTTGAACCCTGTTCGGGACAACACCAGTCAGGTTCCTCAGGAACAGGCTCGGGCACTGATTGTGAGCCTGAGTCTCCAAGTGTTCCAGTTAGAGTAGAGTATGTGTCTGTGTATCTACTTACTCCATGACCATGGAAGCACCAACGTTCGCACCCTCTTGAACAAATTTTGTCTGATATTAATACTGGAGTGCAAACTAGGTCAAAGCTTAAGAATTTTTGTGCATTCTATGCATTTCTCTCTAACATTGAGCCAAAGAATGTGAATGAAGCTCTTGCAGATTTAGATTGGGTCACAGCAATGCAAGAAGAACTTCATCAATTTGAAAGGAACAAAGTATGGCACCTTGTACCTCGACCTGCAGATAGAACAATCATTGGAACCAAGTGGGTGTTCCGAAACAAACTTGATGAGTCAGGAATAGTCACCAGGAATAAGGCACGGCTGGTGGTTCAAGGGTACAATCAGAAAGAAGAGATTGATTACGAAGAAACTTTTGCACCAGTTGCTAGAATTGAGGCTATTCGTATCCTAATAGCCTTTGCAGCCTATATGGAGATCAAGCTATATCAAATGGACGTGAAAAGTGCATTTCTAAATGGATACCTTAAGGAAGAGGTGTATGTCAAACAACCCCCTGGTTTCGAAAACAATGAATTTCCTGATCATGTTTTTCAACTTGACAAAGCTCTTTATGGTCTAAAACAAGCTCCTAGAGCTTGGTATGAATGCTTGTCAAGCTTTTTACTTGAAAATGATTTTAGAAGAGGCAAGGTAGACAATACCTTGTTTCTAAAATCTAAGGGGGAACATTTGTTGGTTGTCCAAGTATATGTCGATGATATTATATTTGGTGCAACTCATCATGATCTATGTAATGATTTTTCAAAAATGATGAGGAGTGAGTTTGAAATGAGAATGATGGGTGAGCTTAACCTTTTCTTAGGCTTACAAATCAAGCAAACTTCAAACGGCACTATGATCCATCAACAAAAGTATATCAAGGAACTACTTAAGCGTATTAGAATGGAGTCGGCCAAGCCCATAGATACTTCCACTTCTCCTTCAACCAAGTTGGTAATGGATGATGGGAGCCCCTCAGTTAAGGAGAAACTCTATAGAGGCATGATAGGGTCACTCTTATACCTCACCGCTAGTAGACCTGACATTGTTTTCAGTGTTGGTTTATGTGCCCGTTTTCAGTCTTGCCCTAAAGAGACTCATCTTAAGGCTGTTAAATGGATACTAAGATATTTAAAGCATACACCTGATTTAGCTCTATGGCATCCTAGAGGTTGCAATTTTGATCTTGTTGGATATGCTGATGCTGACTATGTAGGATTCTTGGTTGATAGGAAAAGCACCTCAGGTATGGCTCATTTCCTTGGACCTTGTTTGGTATCTTGGGCAACCAAGAAACAACATTCAGTTGCCATGTCCACAGTAGAAGCTGAATATGTTGCATCCGCTTCATGTTGTGCTCAATTGCTGTGGATAAGACAACAACTCAAGGACTTTTGTGTTGACACTGGATGCATTCCTATCTTTTATGATAACACTAGTGCAATTAACATTGTCAAAAATCTGTGTCAACATAAAAGAACAAAACATATTGACATTCGACATCATTTCTTAAGAGATAATGTTGAAAAGGGTTTGATTTCAATGAATTTTTGTACCACAGAAAATCAAATTGCTGATATATTCACTAAGGCACTAGGTAGAGATCAATTTGAGAGAAATAGACTTGAACTAGGTTTGGTGAAAACAACCTAAGAAACCTGTTCTCTCCCCCTGTTCGCAACTCTTATATGCTGCGGATGCAATTTGTCCATAGCAATGTTTGCAGTCGAATCTTTGTGCTATTTGAATATATATATAGATTG
Source organism: Carnegiea gigantea (assembly GCA_029747015.1). Lineage (NCBI taxonomy): Eukaryota > Viridiplantae > Streptophyta > Magnoliopsida > Caryophyllales > Cactaceae > Carnegiea > Carnegiea gigantea. The sequence goes on from JAKOGI010002143.1 coordinate 74,094, forward strand.
CAGAATGCGGATGCGTGTTAAAAGCCAACATGATTGGGCATATTACTCTTATTACCGATGATTCGTATTCAAGAACAAGCAGCAAGAACAGGTATGTTCCTTGATTGTCAAATATGTGTAGCTAGTGTTTAAATGTTTTAAATTACATGCGTTCCCGAGGATAGAGTGGCGGCTACTTATGGCAAACACCCATTGTAACGGGAAGATCTTTAAAAGATCTTGCCGTCTTCTCATCCTTTAAATTTGCCAATCCCTACCTCTCTCTTATATCTTTTCTCTTTTCTCTCGAGTACCCAGCAAATCTCCTTCTCTCAAACCCTAACCCTTCTCTAATTCTTGCTCAAATGGCTTCAATCGAAGGCTCTGGAAGTTCTGCTTCTTCAATCAGGGGAAGGAAGCCATTCGAATCAGCCTCAGGAACAAGTCCTGACCTTGTTGTCGTCACGCCGTTTTTAATGGCGATTCTAGAAGGTAAAATCCCTAGTCCTCCTCGCCCAATTAGCTTCAAACCCTTCCGGTTTTTGAAGAGTGTCGGACTAAAATTAGTAGACTTGGGTTTGAAAGACATTCGCTACAATTTTGGTTGGGAATTGTTGGTATTTGAGGGATCAACTGTTTACCCCCCTTCTGAAAAGAACTCTGCCCAAGTTGGGAAATCTGGTGAAAATCTTGGGTCTAAAGATGAAGTCTTTAAGTCCCCTGTCAACTTCTCTGTGTTTGTTGAGCCTTGTTCTTTTGGGCTGTTCCTTGAAAAGGAAACAGTTGCTGAAACAGGGTCTAAATCCCTCAATTTTGTGTGCAAGGAGGACCTAAGGGATGATCTTAGGGGAAGTTCTGAGGAGAGATCCTTGGAAACAGGGGGAAGCCATGGTGGAAACATTTCCCCTGCTGAGCCTGAGTTAGCCACTCCGGTCTTCCAAACTGGAGGGAAAAGAAAAAGGGTTAAGATGGTGGCTAGGCGTAGCAGAATGCCTAGATCAAGGCCACAAACAAGGCCTCAACCCTCAAAAGCCTCAGCCCCCTCTCCTCCAAAATCTGCTAAGCCCACGCGCAAATCTGCAAGAATTGCTTTCTACTCCACTCCTAGAACCACAAAATCTTCCACTCCAGTCATTGAGGAAATTTCTTCCTCTTCTTCTTCTGTGGGATTCTCGAATTCTGATTCTGAGAACACCCCCTTTAAACAGGGGACTCCGGTGTTCTTCGAGTCCTCCGAAGAACAAGCTCCTCCTAAGAAAACCACTCTCCCTGCCATTAAGTCTTCTCCTCCAACAGCCCCTCCCAAGAGAAAGACCTTCACCCCTTCTCTCTCCAAATCAGCTACACCTAAGACTACCTCTTCTGCTCCTCCCCTCAAAAGAGCGAAAAAAACCACTACCTCCCCTTCTTCTACCAAGGTAACGCATCTGCTCAAGCACAACATAGTGAGGGGGAAGATAGTGAAAGTTCCCTTTTTCCAGGAACATGGGTTAGAGGTGTTCCTGCAGAAACTGAGAGCCCAGCAGTGGTTGGATCTCTTTGCAAACACCAAGTTGGGGTGTTCTGGACCAGAGTTGCCTGAATTCTATGCCAACTATGCAGCCACCGAAGGAGCGATGACAAGCACCATTGGTGATAAAGAAGTACAATTTGATGCCCGCTCTCTGGGTGACATTTTGGGTGTCCCCTCACATGGTCTTGATGTGTATGTGAGGGAGGATAAGTCTGTCTTAGGGATAGCCAGGCTGCTCGAGCTTTCACAGCGGTTAACTCAAAACCAGGGTCTGCAAACACCCACCTCTGTGAAGAAGGGTGACATGACCCCCTGCATCAATTGCTCTTCATGTTCGTTATTAGGAACATAATTCCAAGGGGTCAGGGTCGCAATCAGGCTGATGCCCTAGATCAGTGCATGGTGGATCTATTGGACAGGGAGGAACCTATTAACCTTCGTGCCCTTATGATTCGCCATAATGCGCGTATTGCAAACACTACTCGGGCACATGATCTTGGATATGGATTTCTGCTGACGAAGGTCTTTGAGCATTTTGGGATAGAGCTCAAAAAGAAGGTGGCTGCCCAAATCATTGATGAGATAGGGACTGACACCCTTATGGGGTGTGGCTATGCTTTGGCCGAGGGCTCTGCCTCCAAACAGGGCACCAGACCACCTCGCCCTGTTCCTGGCCGTTCCTCGGGGAAACTTGAGGCTGTTCTTCAAGATAATTCTCGGCTCAAGGAAGAGCTCTCTGCTGTCAAAGCTGCCTTAGATGAAGAGAAGGCCCTCTCTGCCAAACGCCATGAAGACCTCCTGGCTCTTCTCTCTTCTCTTGCTCCCAAAAACCCTTCTCCACAGTCACCATCACCCACTGCTCCCTAATGTTTCCTCATGTTCTCTTCCCTCTCCCTTTATGTTTTTGTTTAGTATTGTATATCTCTGGGCTGTTAATGAAATTTCTTGTTATTGCCAGCACCATATGATTGCCCGTTGTTTATGCTTTTTAATGATGCCAAAAGGGGGAAGATGTCTGACCATATGACTTGCTCTATGACCTAGACCATATGACTTGCTCTATGACCTAGCACCTAGTGACCTAGCACCTAGTGTGGATCCCTATCAGCATTTTTTAAAGTTTTAAAGTTTTTTTTTAATTTTTATCAATATGGTCACTTGGTTTGTCATCATCAAAAAGGGAGAATTTGTTGCATAATTATATTTATTTTTGATGATAACAAATCTAAATGTAACATATTTGTCTAAGTAATGTTGTTCCAAACAAGCTCTCCAAACAGGGCCTACACTGTTGTTTGCAATATTCGTATTAACCTGGATGCTAAATGTTGAGAACAAGTCTTAGGAACAGGTTCCAAGCTTCAGTGATACAAAATCAGCAAACAGCAAATCTCGCCAAACGGTTGGCTAAGTCTTAAGGAACAAGTTCTTACATTCAGCTATACAAGATCACCCGAGGAATCAAGGTGACCAAGGTGTTTGGAGCAGCATATTTATTCTTGATAAGATGACTGATTCTTACAACAAGAAGTCTTGGTTTGCTTTAGTGTTTATCTTTTAGACTCTTGTTAATATGCCAGTCTTGAAAGTCTCAATTTAACACTTCTTAAAATGGTTTTTGACATTTGCTTTGGAACACCAATTTCCAAACAACCCTGAAAACAGGGTGCCTAAGGTGTTCCTGAAACTGCAGCAGCCTCGACTGTTTGTTTTACCAGTAAATTTCCTTTGGTTGGGTGCCAGCTCTAAAGGATCTTTTTATGAAATCCTAGGCTAACTAATTAAGTTCTAAAAAGGATTATTTTTGATTTGAAAAAGATTGCAAAACCGTTTTTGCTAAGGATCTCTTTTCAAAATTTCTTATCCCTTATTTTTAGGCCGTGATTGATTTCAAATTTGGAACCGAAATCTTTATCCTTTTTTTGGGCAAAATCTGCACAGCTATATTTAGTGGGTAATTAGTTTTTATTCCTTGAAAAAATCAATTTCCCTTATTTTAGTAAAATCTTATCTTCTCTAGCCGTTGGAAATCTTATTTGAAGAAACTCCCTAAGCTGCTAATATTAGAAGATTTTGTTATCCTTTTTGAAAGTATTAGCCGTTGGGTTTGTGTGTTTAAATAATGAAATCTTCTCTCCCATTTACGTATCCGATTTTTACATTAGAAGTAAGAGATTTCCAAAAGCTGCATTTCAAAGAGAAAAACCGTGATAGGCTTGTACTTAACTGAGCTTTCAATATATTGGCATAATAGGACTTCATTGTACCTTACATCTGCTTAAGTCAGAAGCACCCCCAGTAAGGTGTTTTATATCCTTGTTCTCAGATCAGAAAGTGAGTGAGTGTGTCCATAGTCGAGTGGACTTTGGACGTGTCCAATATAGTGTGATTGGACGTGGTGTAACCTGTCTTAGGGAAGAAGGTTACGTGGGTTACAAGTTGTAACAAGGAGTGTTACTTTTGTAACGTGTTCAGCCCGTTAGTGAAGTGGTTAAATCCTACACGAGGTAGGTCGTGGTTTTTCACACCTCAGTTGGGCTAGAGGTGTTTTCCACGTAAAAATTGTGTGTGCTTTATTTCCGCATTTATTACTTTGAATTTCGCTACTGAACCAATTGGGAACAACCGCTGCAAACAAGGCTTAAGGTTGTTTGTGATTTACGAACAGTCTCTGCAATCAAGTGCTACGGCTGTTTGTCAGTTATTTGGCGAAAATCAGCCACCACAATTCACCCCCCTCTTGTAGTTGTGTACTCTTGGAATTCAACAAATATGAAGTTCGAGGGAGTTCTAATTTGTCTAATGATTTTGAAGATAAACTGCATTCTTTAGTTGAATTAAATCTTATTAGTACTCTACCATCAGATTCTTCTATGATTTGTTGAATATTCTTTTGAGCAATATTTCTAGGTGGCCTGGTATTTTGAATTATAAATTCTTGAGGAATAGTAATTTCATTCCACTTTAATAATTTAGGAGTAAAGGTAGTAATATTATCTGATTCAGCTTTTAGTAGTATGGTTTCATCTAGAGTAGGTTTTAATAAACACTTTGGATTAAGTTGAGATGAAAGTAGCTTGAAATATACTCTGTAAGTAATAGCAAAATTTCTGGAAAGTTCACGAAATTGAACCTTTAAATTATTTTGAATATTAGGAAGATGGATATCTAGAACTAAGGTATCCATGATCCAAGGATCCTTTAAATCTACCGAATAATTTGGGCAACAATTAAAGTATATGGGACCATTGCAAATATTAGTTTGAATCATGGCTAATAACAAATCCTTGTAACGTATTAACCTATTGTCTCTTAAGGCCATGAATATAGGACAATCAAATCCTAATCGTGTCAAAGGTTTGAGTGTAATTTGAATCATGCCAAAATAAACGTATCTATACTTTTCTTGATATCTTTTAATAGCAATTTTTGAAAGTAGTTTAATAGTTCAAAATTCTTCATCTAAACTAAAGGTTTCTTCATGATCTTTTATTGATCAAGCTGTATTGAAATCAAACTTACCTATTTGATAAATTGTTTCTATCTTTTGTTTAGGAATTTTCCAATTAGCTACATCAATTTGACTACTAACTTCCCTACTGTTCACCACATTTGAGTTCTTACTACTACCTAAACTAAGACGATCTCTAACCCAAGAGGCCATCTGAGTTACGTTGAAACACTTAGCTAAGAGTCATGCACATCCTACCGGAACCATTGGGACCACCCCACCGGGACCATCTCACCTGGGCTGACCAACGGACTTACTAGGGCTGACCAACAGCTGACCAACGCTAGCAACGGCGCGACACTATGAATCAAGACAATAAATGCGTATCTATTTATAGAATACAAGATGGAGTTAAATGTGTACAAGTGGACGATAAAGATTGAATCTGGTATTGATAATTGCTGCCGACAATGTTGAATTATTGTTGCTTGGTGTTGAACTTGGACTGAAACCACGTCAAAAGTGGAACAGTGCTGAGTAATAATGGACCTTGGACTATTCTTGAATTATTGTCCTTTTTGAACAGTATTCTGATGAGCTGTCTTCTTGAACAGTGTTCTTGAATAATTACTCTGATGAGTTGTCGTCTTGAACAGTATACTTGAATAATTATGCTGATGAGCTGTCCTGAACAGTGTTTAGATAAGCTATCGTGAACAGTACGCTTGAATAATTGTTCTGATGTCTTGAATGGTTTGTCGGGATGAGTCATTGCCTTGGATGTTGACATGATGATGAGTCATGTCCTTGCATAATTATTTGCCGTGTTGAGTCATTGCTTGTCTTGATGAATCATTGGCATGATTGAATTGAGTGGTGACACGTTGAATTGCCTTAGTAATTGCTAGATAGCATTTTTGACTTGCTTTTCTTGGAAAAGTAACGTGGATATTGAATTACATCATTAATTGTTAGACCTTTTGGATGCTGTGTGTAATTGAATTGCTCTTGGATTTTTCTGCATTGAACTTGGCAAAGTGGATGGCTTGAATGCGTGTATGGAATTGAATGGAATCCTGCAAAACAAAAACTGCGTAAAGAAATAATGGCCCTTACTTTTGCCAAAGGCCGTGACCTTTGTGAGCTCTTTTCTTAATTTTGTTTTGATAATTGTCTTTTTCTTTTTCTTTTTTGAATAATAACAAGGAGTAGAAAATCTACTCAACGCATGAGGATTAATTGATCAGGGACTAATTAGTAGCGAAAATGGAAATAATTATCTTGTAGATATTTGCACCGTAGACCATATGGAGTGTGAACAAGGCAGGAAGCATCGATTTGGAATGGATAGTGTAATGCTATGAGGACTTAAGTATGACTTTGATCAACTGGACAAATATGAACATCAGGAAACATTTTTGTAACAAATTTGAAAATATGAGGTTCAAAAGCTGTCCAATATTCAAGGTGTTTGTGAAACCATTTGAAATAATTAATATACCCAGTAGGCATAACGATGAGAACTGGATGATTGTTGACATCTTGAACAAGCATTTGATAAGCTTTAATGAGTTTAAGATAACTGTAAAATGATATTTCAGAGGAATTATACCAGTCTTGATAATCAATGAAGATAGTACTTTCATTGTAGCGTGGTCCATAGAACGATGTATAGTAGAGTTCTTGGTCACACAGATAGAATAGAAGTGGTTCATGTGGAAAATTTGGTAATTCAGAAGAAAATATTTGAGTAGACGATGAAGGATGTTGAATTGAGGCTTGAGTTGGATCAGGGACTGCATAGGGGAAGATGGGTTTGAGTATTCATGGTAAAGGACTGAGATGTTTGAAGTGTTGATGGCTGAAAATAAATGATGGTTAGTTAGAGTAAGGAAATGCTTTATCAAGGTGTTGAAAACTTGTTTTGTTCAAAAATCTTTTGAAAAATAGTTTTGAAAATATATTACTCCGTATTGAATGGGTGAAGGCTAGATGATTTGCTATTGGCCTATGCAGGTATTGAGTATTCTAAGATTGGTTTGCCAATAGTCTATGGTTTTTTTTCTAAATCATAACACTGGCAAGCTAATCGATGATACTCATGTAACCATTTTGTATAAAAGTCTTTGAAATCTATTGAAGTTATATGATTGCGTAAGCTAATGGTTAATTCTTCTAGTTGTTTATTTATTTCTTACAATTCCTTTTGATCATTATTGAGTCGTTGAATGAGGTCACATTGTTCTAATTTATACCAGTATTTTGGATTATTACATGTAATGACATTAATTGCTTTGTTATTGAAGCATTTTGTAATAAAGGTAAATCATTTTGATAAATCGAATTGACAAATTTGAATGATATTGTAGATTCCATAATTTCCGTATGTACGCCTATATGATCTACTTTAAATGGATAAATTTGAGTAAGGAAAGGAGTTCCAAGAATAACTTCTTGACTCATATCCCGTTCTAAGATGAATGAATTTTTGAAACAATATCCTTGATTGCATATATAAGTATTAGATAATTTATACTTAACTTGTAATGCCATACCATCAGTAGTATGGAGTCGTTCTTTTGTCCGTTCATAATATATTGAGGGAATTAATCCTTCTTGAATACAATTTTGATCTGCACCACTATCTAATAAATCAATAGTATTGCATTCAAAATTATCTTTAATTTTAAGGGTAATAGGAATATACCATTTTTGAAAATTTATTTGATTAATAGTTGAAACAAATTGTGGATCCGTAGGAGTGTCTTCTGATTGAATGTTTGGTGAAGAAGAACTAGTTTCTATTAATGTTAACCTTGCTTCTAATTCAAGATCTTTTGTTTGTAATGCACATAAATCTTTGTGTAAATTTTTAATGTGTTCTTTCAATATATTAACTTCGTTTTTTAATTCTTGAATATTAACTGCCTTTAGAATGTTTGGAATCTCACGTGTTTCAAATATTTTATTGATACTTACCTTATGAGGAGGTTCTAAAGAATCTTCTTCTATTAATATACCTTTGAGTTTTTGTAAATACTCTTTCCTTAATTTGGTATCTTGAATTTGTTCAATTAAGTCTAATAAAAATTCTTTTTCACTAGTATTAGTAGTTATGATATTAATACACTTATAGCACAATTTTAAAGACTCATTACCTGATGAATATTCACTTGAGTCACTTTCTAGTCCATTAATAACATTATTTTCATAATCAGAGGAGGATGATGAATTTTCCGATTGATTAGGCGTATCTTTGAGTTCAAATAAGGTAATTAATTTTTCTTGAATGTCTGGATGTTCTGCACAGATTTCATTGAGTTTCTTTTTGACTTTGCAATTTGTTGCATAGTGGCCTAATTTGCCACACTTATAACAAGTATTAGTATTATCAGGTTTTCCTTTTGGAGTAGACTTTTTAGAACTTAATTTTTTATAAGTTGGATTTCTTGTAGTATATGGTTTCTTCTTATTAATTTGAGTTTTTCTTCGTTTTTTTGACAGATGGAGCTTCTAACTTTGGAAGACAAAAGGCTTCACAAAAAGAACCTAACTCTTTTCGCTTGGCGGCATTATCTGTTGAATATCTAGCTTGTAACTTTAATTCATTGCATAAAGAAATTCCTTCCTTTTTAATAAAGCTTAATAATTGACCAAACGTAATTTGTTCGAATTGAATAGGGCTTTTACCAATGAGTTCGCTTAATTTATTGAATATTCGTTGAGAAAATAAGGATGGTAATCCTAAAATGAATTTTTCTTTCCAATAGGGTTGACGACAGTCTTCCCTTTTTAATAGATATATTAAAAATGTATCTTTGTACCAATTGTAGTCTTCTAGAGCTGGGCACCTTAGATTTGTTAAAAGAATATCGGTTGCAGCTGTAATATCTTTTGAACTTCGAAGAAAATTAGTAACTATTGTATAAATCAATGTTTCTATATTGTCTAGCTGTCCTTGAGAATTAGTATGAGTTCTAATTTTAGTACGTTCATCTTCTTGAATATAATTTTCCTACCAATTTTTGAGTATACCAGTGAATCCTAATGTTAATAAATCAAAAGCTTGTAAATCTGTTGCATGTTTAGTTGAATAGGCTGTATAAGCAATTAACATTCTTTGGAGGGTTATGAATATTTCATGGTCACTACGACCATCTATATTCCATTCACATATTGAATCACCAGCAAAGTTTTCAGTAATTATTGTTTTTGCACCTTCAAGGTGAAGATCTAGAGGAGTTTGTTTGGAGTAATAGGGAATTTCTCTTTTATATATTTTATTAATATTTTGGAAATCATCATCTAGTTGAGGTAAATCTTTTTCTAAAATATTAACTGTACTTTTGACTGAATGAGATGTTGAAGCTTCTGCCTCCTTTAATTTTTCTTCTATTTTTGAAATTAATGGAGTATTAGCATCTGGGAGTTCTAATTTATTTGAACGTCTTATTTTGAATAAAGTTTTTGCAATCTCATCTAAAAAGTTTGGTTTGTCTCTCTTAGTATCATTAATATCTAAGTTTTCTAGTTTTTCAGTTAATGAATCAACTTCTTGTTTTTTAACAATTGCTTCAACTTGAGTAGAGACCATATTGACTTGTTGAGACACTGTATATAATACTTGATTTGTATAATTATTTTGATGATATACCTTTTTAATACCACTTAGCATTATTTGACTAGTTTTTGGATCATTTCTACCTATTTTGAATGGGACTGCTGGAATATTACCTTCAGGGGTATTTAATACGATTTTTTGTAAATGGAGGAGTAAAAGAAATAGCGTTTGACCATTTGAGGGTCCATTTTTTTTGCAAAATTAATATTAGTTTATTTCACTAACTTGGAATGGTCTGAAGATTATTTCTAAGGCAACATAGCCCACCAATTAAAGAAAGGAATATTGACTTGTCTTTTCATGAATGAATACCATTTTGCCTAATGAATGCTTGAGCTTTAAATCAAAGTGTGAAAGGAACCATTCTCTTTTGGCTTTGTTTTTTATTGAATTGAAATTTGACGTAAATAATCTTGTTGATTGCAAAAGGTGTTGAAATAACATTTATTGAGGAAATGATGGAGTTGCATAGTTGAGTTGTTGGGAACCTACAGATGAGTAACTTTCATCTATTAGCTCAGCTATGGGAGCTTGTAATAAATCTTTTGAGTATCTTTTATCATTTGAATAATCATAACTAGTGCCTAGAAGGCATGGAATATGAAGTTCGAGGGAGTTCTAAATTGTCTAAAGGTTTTGAAGATACTTCGTTCTTTAGTTGAATTTAATCTTATTAGTATCTACATCAGTTCTTCTATGATTTATTGAATTTCTTTTGAGCAATTCTAGTGGCCTGGTATTTTGAATATAAATTCTTGAGGAATAGTATTTCTCCACTTTAATAATTTAGGAGTAAAGGTAGTAATATTATTGATTCAGCTTTTAGTAGTATGGTTTCATCTAGAGTAGGTTTAATAAACATTTTGGATTAGTTGAGATGAAAGTAGCTTGAAATATACTCTGTAAGTAATAGCAAAATTTCTGGAAAGTTCACGAAATTGAACCTTTAAATTATTTTGATATATTAGGAAGATGGATATCTAGAACTAAGGTATCCATGATCCAAGGATCCTTTAAATCTACTGAAAATTTGGGCAACAATTAAAGTATATAGGACCATTGCAAATATTAGTTTGAATCATGGCTAATAACGAATCCTTGTAACGTATTAAACTATTGTCTCTTAGGCCATGAATATAGGACAATCTAATCCTAATCTTGTCAAAGGTTTGAGTGCAATTTGAATCATGCCAAAATGAATGTATCGATACTTTTTTGATATCTTTTAATAGCATTTTTGAAGTAGTTTAATAGTTGAAATTCTTCATCTAAACTAAAGTCATGATCTTTTATTGATAAAGCCATATGAAATCAAACTTACCTATTTGATAAATCGTTTCTATCTTTTGTTTAGGGAATTTTCCAATTAGCTACATCAATTTGACTGACTTCCCTACTCACCACATTGAGGCGTACTTGACTATGAATAGCTCATCTGATCATCTCACTATACATCACAAAAAAATCACTACAAGTTCTACCTCCTTCCTCTCTCAAAAACCTACTCCAACCTTTGTATCAAGAGTTTTGATTCAAATCAAAGTAAGTTTATTCATCTCCTTCTCATTTCAATTATGTTATTTTGATTTTGTTTAGCATTTCAAATTAGCTCATATCAATTTGTACTACGCTCCCTGCACATCCAACGCCTTAGCTATTACACTAGGTCGATCCTGCTCATCCTGGTATCCACTCAGGTGCCCTTAGGTAGTGTCTCGCCTGCTAGCCGGTCAGCTGTTGGTCACCCCAGTAAGTCCGTTGGTCAGCCCAGTGAGGTGTCCCAGTGGTCCGGTAGATGTGCATGACTCTTAGCTAAGTACTCCAACACTCAATGGCCGTCTTGGGTTAGAGATCGTCTTAGTTTAGGTAGTAGTAAGAAAACTCAAATTGTGGTGAACAGTAGAAAAGTTAGTAGTCAATTGAATAGCTAATTGGAAAAATTCCTTAAACAAAAGATAGAAAACAATTTATCAAATAGGTAAGTTTGATTTTCAATACGCTTTATCAATAAAAGATCATGAAGAAACCTTTAGTTTAGATGAAGAATTTCGAACTATTAAACTACTTCAAAAATTGCTATTAAAAGATATCAAGAAAAGTATCGATCATTCATTTGGCATGATTCAAATTGCACTCAAACCTTTGACACGATTAGGGATTAGATTTGTCCTATATTCATGGCCTTAAGGGACAATAGGTTAATACGTTACAAGGATCGTTATTAGCCATGATTCAAACTAATATTGCAATGGTCCCATATACTTTAATTTGCCCAAATTATTCAGTAGATTTAAAGGATCCTTGGATCATGGATACCTTAGTTCTAGATATCCATCTTCCTAATATTCAAAATAATTTAAAGGTTCAATTCGTGAACTTTCAGAAATTTTGCTATTACTTACAGAGTATATTTCAAGCTACTTTCATCTCAACTTAATCCAAAATGTTTATTAAAACCTCTCTAGATGAAACCATACTACTAAAAGCTAATCAGATAATATTACTACCTTTACTCCTAAATTATTAAAAGTGGAATGAAATACTATTCCTCAAGAATTTATAATTCAAAATACCAGCCACCTAGAAATATTGCTCAAAAGAATATTCAACAAATCATAGAAGAATCTGATGTAGAGTACTAATAAGATTTAATTCAACTAAAGAACGAAGTTTATCTTCAAAATCTTAGACAATTAGAACTCCCTCGAACTTCATATTCAATGCCTTCTAGGACAACTAGTTATGATTATTCAAATAATAAAGAAGATACTCAAAAGATTTATTACAAAGCTCCCATAGCTGAGCCAATAGATGAAGTTACTTCATCTGTAGGTTCCCAACCTACTCAACTATGAACCTCCATCATTTTCCTCAATAAATGTTATTTCAACACCTTTTGCAATCAACAAAGATTATTTACGTCAAATTTCATTCAATAAAAAACAAAGTCAAAAGAGAATGGTTCCTTCACACTTTGATTTGAAAGCTCAAGCATTCATTAGGCAAAATTGGTATTCATTCATGGAAAGACACCAAGTCAATATCTTTCTTTAATTGGTGGGCTATGTTTGGCCTAGATATAATATTAATTTTGCTAAAAATGGACTCTCTAAAATGGTCAAAACGCTTATTTCTTTTAATCTCCATTACAAGAAATCGTTATTAAATACCCCTGAAGGTAATATTCCAGTAGAAAATAGGAAGAAATGAAAACTAGTCAAATAATGCTAAGTGATATTAAAAAGGTATATCATCAAAATAATTATACAAATCAAGTATTATATACAGTGTCTCAACAAGTCATATGGTCTCTACTCAAGTTGAAGCAATTGTTTAAAAAACAAGAAGTTGTTCATTAACTGAAAAATGGAAAACTTAGATATTAATGATACTAGAAGGACAAACCTACTTTTAGATGAGATTGCAAAACCTTATTCAAAATAAGACGTTCAAAAATTAGAACTCCAGAATGCTAATACTCCATTAAATTTCAAAAATAGAAGAAAAATTAAGGAGGCAGAAGCTTCAACATCTCATTCAGTCAAAAGTACAGTTAATATTTAGAAAAAATTTACCTCAACTAGATGATGATTTCCAAAAATTAATAAAATATATAAAAGAATTCCCTATTACTCCAAACAAACTCCTTCAGATCTCACCTTGAGGTGCAAAAACAATAATTACTGAAAACTTTGCTGGTGATTCAATATATGAATGGAATATAGATGGTCGTAGGACCATGAAATATTCATAACCCTCCAAAGAATGTTAATTGCTTATACAGCCTATTCAACTAAACATGCAACAGATTTACAAGCTTTTGATTTATTAACATCAGGATTCACTGGTATACTCAAAAATTGGTGGGAAAATTATATTCAAGAAGATGAACGTACTAAAATTAGAACTCATACTAATTCTCAAGGACAACTAGACAATATAGAAACATTGATTTATACAATAGTTACTAATTTTTTGGAAGTTCAAAAGATATTACAGCTGCAACGATATTCTTTTAACAAATCTAGGTGCCCAACTCTAGAAGACTACAATTGGTACAAAGATACATTTTTTAACATATCTATTAAAAAGGGAGACGTCGTCAACCCTATTGGAAATAAAAATTCATTTTTCAGGATTACCATCCTTATTTTCTCAATGAATATTCAATAAATTAAGCGAACTCATTGGCAAAAGCCCTACTCCATTCGAACAAATTATGTTTGGTCAATTATTAAGCTTTATTAAAAAGGAAGGAATTTCTTCATGCAACGAATTAAAATTACAAGCCAGATATTCAACAGATAAAGCCGCCAAGTGAAAAGAGTTAGGTTCTTTTTGTGAGGCCTTTTGTCTTCCAAAGTTAGAAGCTCCATCTGTCAAAAAACGAAGAAAAACTCAAGTTAGTAAGAAGAAACCATATACTACAAGAAATCCAACTTACAAAAATTTAAGTCCTAAAAAGCCTACTCCAAAACAAAAAACTGATAATACTAATACTTGTTATAAGTGTGGTAAATTAGGCCACTATGCAACAAATTGTAAAGTTAAAAAGAAACTCAATGAAATTTGTGTAGAACATTCAGACATTCAAGAAATTAATTACCTTATTTGAACTCAAAGATATGCCTAATCAATCGGAAAATTCATCATCCTCCTCTGATTATGAAAATAATGTTATTAATGAATTAGAAAGTGACTCAAGTGAATATTCATCAGGTAATAAGTCTTCAAGATTATGCTATAAGTGTATTGATGTCATAACTACTAATAATAGTGAAAAAGAATTTTTATTAGACTTAATTGAACAAATTCAAGATACCGAATTAAGGAAAGAGTATTTACAAAAACTCAAAGGTATATTAATAAAAGAAGATTCTTTAGAACCTCCTCATATGGTAAGTATCAATAAAATATTTGAAACATGTGAGATTTCAAACATTCTAAAGGCAGTTAATATTCAAGAATTAAAAAACGAAGTTAATATATTAAAAGAACACATTAAAAATTTACACAAAGATTTATGTGCGTTACAAACAAAAGATCTTGAATTAGAAGCAAGGTTAACATTAATAGAAACTAGTTCTTCTTCACCGAACATTCAATCAGAAGACATTCCTACGGATCCACAATTTGTTTCAACTATTAATTAAATAAATTTTCAAAAATGGTATATTCCTATTACCCTTAAAATTAAAGATAATTTTGAATGCAATACTATTGCACTATTAGATAGTGGTGCAGATCAAAATTGTATTTAAGAAGGATTAATTCCCTCAATATATTATGAACGGACAAAAGAACGACTCCATACTACTAATGGTATGGCATTACAAGTTAAATATAAATTATCTAATGCTTATATTTGCAATCAAGGATATTGTTTCAAAAATTCATTCATTTTAGTACGGGATATGAGTCAAGAAGTAATTCTTGGAACTCCTTTTCTTACTCAAATTTATCCATTTAAAGTAGATCATATAGGGGTACATACGGAAATTATGAAAACTACAATATCATTCAAATTTGTCAATTCAACTTATCAAAACGATTTACCTTTATCACAAAATAATTCAATAACAAAGCAAATTAATGTAATTGAATGTAATAATCTAAGATACTGGTACAAATTAGAACAACGTGACCTCATTCAACGACTCAATAATGATCAAAAGGAATTGCAAGAAATAAATAAACAACTAGAAGAATTAACCATTAGCTTACGCAATCATATAACTTCAATAGATTTCAAAGACTTTTATACAAAATGGTTACATGGGTATCATCAATTAGCTTGCCAGCGTCATGATTTAGAAAAAACCATAGACTATTGGCAAACCAATCTTAGAATACTCAATACCTGCATAGGCCAATATCAAATCATCTAGCCTTAACCCATTCAATGCAGAGTAATATATTTCCAAAACTATTTTTCAAAAGATTTTTAATAAGTTTTCAACACCTTGATAAAGCATTTCCTTACTCTAACAACCAGCATTTATTTTCAGCCATCAACACTTCAAATATCTCAGTCCTTTACCATGAATACTCAAACCCATTTTCCCTATGCAGTCCCTGATCCACCTCAAGCCTCAATTCAACATCCTTCATCGTCTACTCAAATATTTTCTTCTGAATTACCAAATTTTCCACATGAACCACTTCTATTCTATCTGCGTGACCATGAACTCTACTATACATCGTTCTATGGACCACGCTACAATGAAAGTGCTATCTTCATTGATTATCAAGACTGGTTTAATTCCTCTAAAATATCATTTTACAGTTATCTCAAACTCATTAAAGCTTATCAAACGCTTGTTCAAGATGTCAACAATCATCCGGTTCTCATCGTTATGCCTATTAGGTATATTAATTATTTCAAATGGTTCCACAAACACCTTCAATATTGGACAGCTTTTGAACCTCATATTTTCAAATTTGTTATAAAAATGTTCCCTGATATTCATATTTGTCCAGTTGATCAAAGTCATACTCAAGTCCTCATACCATTACACTATCCATTCCAAATCGATGCTTCCTGTCTTGTTCACACTCCATATGGTCTACGGTGTAAATATCTACAACATGATTATTTCCATTTTCGCTACTAATTAGTCCCTGATCAATTAATCCTCATGCACTGAGTAGATTTTCTACTCCTCGTTATTATTCAAAAAAGAAAAAGAAAAAAAGACAATTATCAAAACAAAATTAAGAAAAGAGCCCGCAAAGGTCACGGCCTTTGGCAAAAGTAAGGGGCATTATTTCTTTACGTAGTTTTTGTTTTGCAGGATTCCATACATGCATTCAAGCCATCCACTTGGCCAAGCTCAATTCATTGAATAATTCAAAGTCTACACATGATCTAAGGACAATCAATTCACTACCCACCTTGCACGGCAAAGATGAATAATTCAACAAAGGTGACTAGCATTTATTAAGGCAATTCAATGTATCACCACTCACTTCAAGCATGCCAATGACTCATCAAGACAGGCAATGACTCAACACGGCAAGTAATTATGACTCATCAAGACAAACAATGACTCAACACGGCAAGTAATTATGCACGGACATGACTCATCATCATATCAACATCCAAGGAAATGACTCATCCCGACAAACAATTCAAGACATCAGAACAATTATTCAAGAATACTGTTCAAAAAGGACAATAATTCAAGAATAGTCCAAGGTCCATTATTACTACGCACTGTTCCACTTTTGACGTGGCTCCAGTCCAAGTTCAACACCAAGCAACAATAATTCAAGATTGTCGGCAACAATTATCAACACCAGACTCAATCTTTATCGTCCACTTGTATACATTTACTTCCATCTTGTACTCTATAAATAGATACTCAATAGCGTAGAATCTCATGATCACAAGATCGTGCAATCGAGTAATCGTGTAATTTACAAGATCAAAAATCACTACAAACCCTTCTCAACCTTCTCTCTCAAAACCCCTGTACTCCATCTTTCAACCTTGCATCAAGTTTATTAATTCAAATCGAAATAAGTTTTATTCATCTCTTCTTCTCATTTCAATTCTGTTATTTTGAAATTTGTTTCTGCATTTCAAAATTATTTTCCTGCTTCATATCAATTTGCTACTCCGCTCCTCTGCATTAATCCACACTTAGGCCTTAGCTATTACCCGGCCTAGGTCGATCCTGCTCCTCCTAGTATCAGAGCCAAGTAGGTGCCCTTAGGTAGTGTCGCGCCGTTGCTAAGTTAGTAGCCAAATTGATGTGTCTAATTGGAAATTTGGAAATTTTCATATAATTCCTTAATTCCTTTCTTCATGATCTTTTATTGATACGGCTAAATGATATTAAAAATATTCATCAGATGATCAGATGGAGCTTCTAACTTTGGAAGACAAAAGGCCTCACAAAAAGAACCTAACTCTTTTCGCTTGGCAGCATTATCTGTTGAATATCTGGCTTGTAACTTTAATTCATTGCATAAAGAAATTCTTTCCTTTTTAATAAAGCTTAATAATTGACAAAACGTAATTTGTTCGAATGGAATAGGGCTTTTACCAATGAGTTCGCTTAATTTATTGAATATTCATTGAGAAAATAAGGATAGTAATTCTGAAATGAATTTTTCTTTCCAATAGGGTTGACGACAGTCTTTCCTTTTTAATAAATATGTTAAAAATTTATCTTTGTACCAATTGTAGTCTTCTAGAATTGGGCACCTTAGATTTGTTAAAAGAATATCTGTTGCAGTTGTAATATCTTTTGGACTTCCAAGAAAATTAGTAACTCTTGTATAAATTAATATTTCTATATTGTCTAGTTGTCCTTGAGAATTAGTATGAGTTTTAATTTTAGTACGTTCATCTTCTTGAATATAATTTTCCCACCAATTTTTGAGTATACTAGTGAATCCTGAATCAAAAGCTTGTAAATCTATTGCATGTTTAGTTGAATAGGCTGTATAAGCAATTAACATTCTTTGGAGGGTTATGAATATTTCATGATCACTATGACCATCTATATTCCATTCATATATTGAATCACCAGCAAAGTTTTCAGTAATTATTGTTTTTGCACTTTCAAGGTGAAGATCTGGAGGAGTTTGTTTGGAGTAATAGGGAATTTCTTTTTTATATATTTTATTAATATTTTAGAAATCATCATCTAGTTGAGGTAAATCTTTTTCTAAAATATTAACTGTACTTTTGACGGAATTAGATGTTGAAGTTTCTGCTTCCTTTAATTTTTCTTCTATTTTTGAAATTAATGGAGTATTAGCATCTAGGAGTTCTAATTTATTTGAACGTCTTATTTTGAATAAAGGTTTTGCAATCTCATCTAAGAAGTTTGGTTTGTCCTTTTTAGTATCATTAATATCTAGGTTTTCTAGTTTTTCAGTTAATGAATCAACTTCTTATTTTTTAACAATTGCTTCAACTTGAGTAGAGACCATATTGACTTGTTGAGACACTGTATGTAATACTTGATTTGTATAATTATTTTGATGATATACCTTTTTAATATCACTTTGCATTATTTGACTAGTTTCTGGATCATTTCTACCTATTTTGAATGGGACAGCTGGAATATTACCTTCAGGGGTATTTAATACGATTTCTTGCAATGGAGGAGTAAAAGAAATAAGCGTTTGACCATTTAAGAGGGTCCATTTTTTTGCAAAATTAATATTGGTATTTATTTCACTAACTTGGAATGGGTCTGGAAGATTATTATCTAAGGCAAACATAGCCCACCAATTAAAGAAAGGAATATTGACTTGGTGTCTTTCCATGAATAAATACCAATTTTGCCTAATGAATGCTTGAACTTTTAAATCAAAGTGTGAAAGGAACCATTCTCTTTTGACTGTGTTTTTTATTGAATTGAAATCTTGACGTAAATAATCTTTGTTGATTGCAAAAGGTGTTGAAATAACATTTATTGAGAAAAATGATGGAGGTTGCATAGTTGAGTAGGTTGGAGAACCTACAGATGAAGTAACTTCATCTATTAGCTCAGCTATGGGAGCTTTATAATAGATCTTTTGAGTATCTTCTTTATCATTTGAATGATCGTAACTAGTTGGCCTAGAAGGCATTGAATATGAAGTCCGAGGGAGTTCCAAATTGTCTAAAGATTTTGAAGATAAACTTCGTTCTTTAGTTGAATTAAATCTTATTAGTACTCTACCATCAGGCTCTTCTACGATTTGTTGAATATTCTTTTAAGCAATATTTCTTGGTGGCCTGGTATTTTGAATTATAAATTCTTGAGGAATAGTAATTTCATTCCACTTTAATAATTTAGGAGTAAAGGTAGTAATATTATCTGATTCAGCTTTTAGTAGTATGGTTTCATCTAAACTAAAGGTTTCTTCATGATCTTTTATTGATAAAGCCGTATTGAAATCAAACTTATTGATAAATCATTTCTATCTTTTGTTTAGGAATTTTCCAGCTAGCTACATCAATTTGACTACTAACATCCCTACTGTTCACCACATTTGAGTTCTTACTACTACCTAAACTAAGACGATCTCTAACCCAAGAGGTCATCTGAGTTACGTTGGAACACTTAGCTAAGAGTCATGCACATCCTACCGGGACCACTGGGACCACCCCACCGGGACCACCTCACCTGGGCTGACCAACGGACTTACTGGGGCTGACCAACAGCTGACCAACGCTAGCAACAGCGCGACACTACCTAAGGGCACCTACTTGGCTCTGATACCAGGAGGAGCAGGATCGACCTAGGCCGGGTAATAGCTAAGGCCTAAGTGTGGATTAATGCAGGGGAGCGGAGTAGCAAATTGATATGATGCAGGAAAATAATTTTGAAATGCTAAAACGAATTTGAAAATAACAGAATTGAAATGAGAAAAGGAGATGAATAAAACTTACTTTGATTTGAATTAACAAACTTGATACAAGGTTGTAGTACAGGGTTTTTTGAGAGAGGGAGGAGGTTGAGAATGGTTTGTAGTGATTTTTGGTTTTGTAATTTACACGATTACATGATTGCGCGATCTTGTGATAATGAGATGATGCCTAATACAATGCTATTGAGTATCTATTCATAAAATGCAAGATGGAATTAAATGTGTACAAGTGGACGATAAAGATTGAATCTGGTGTTGATAATTGCTGGCGACAATCTTGAATTATTGTTGCTTGGTGTTGAACTTGGACTGGAGCGACGTCAAAAGTGGAACAGTGCTGAGTAATAATGGACCTTGGACTATTCTTGAATTATTGTCCTTTTTGAACAGTATTCTGATGAGCTGTCTTCTTGAACAGTGTTCTTGAATAATTACTCTGATGAGTTGTCGTCTTGAACAGTATACTTGAATAATTATGCTGATGAGCTGTCCCGAACAGTGTTTAGATAAGCTGTCGTGAACAGTACGCTTGAATAATTGTTCTGATGTCTTGAATGGTTTGTCGGGATGAGTCATTGCCTTGGATGTTGACATGATGATGAGTCATGTCCTTGCATAATTATTTGCTGTGTTGAGTCATTGCTTGTCTTGATGAGTCATTGGCATGATTGAATTTAGTGGTGACACGTTGAATTGTCTTAGTAATTGCTAGATAGCATTTTTGACTTGCTTTCCTTGGAAAAGTAACGTGGATATTGAATTACATCATTAATCATTAGTCCTTTTGGATGCCGTGTGTAATTGAATTGCTCTTGGATTTTTCTGCATTGAACTTGGCAAAGTGGATGGCTTGAATGCATATATGGAACTGAATGGAATCCTGCAAAACAAAAACTGCGTAAAGAAATAATGGCCCTTACTTTTGCCAAAGGCCGTGACCTTTGCGGGCTCTTTTCTTAATTTTGTTTTGATAATTGTCTTTTTCTTTTTCTTTTTTGAATAATAACGAGGAGTAGAAAATCTACTCAGCGCATGAGGATTAATTGATCAGGGACTAATTAGTAGCGAAAATGGAAATAATCATCTTGTAGATATTTGCACCGTAGACCATATTGAGTGTGAACAAGGCAGGAAGCATTGATTTGGAATGGATAGTGTAGTGGTATGAGGACTTGAGTATGACTTTGATCAACTGGACAAATATGAACATCAGGGAACATTTTTGTAACAAATTCGAAAATATGAGGTTCAAAAGCTGTCCAATATTCAAGGTGTTTGTGGAACCATTTGAAATAATTAATATACCCAGTAGGCATAACGATGAGAACTGGATGATTGTTGACATCTTAAACAAGCGTTTGATAAGCTTTAATGAGTTTGAGATAACTGTAAAATGATATTTCAAAGGAATTATACCAGTCTTGATAATCAATAAAGATAGCACTTTTATTGTGGCGTGGTCCATAGAACGACGTATAGTAGAGTTCTTGGTCACGCAGATAGAATAGAAGTGGTTCATGTGGAAAATTTGGTAATTCAGAAGAAAATATTTGAGTAGACAATGAAGGATGTTGAATTGAGGCTTGAGTTGGATCAGGGACTGCATAGGGGAAATGGGTTTGAGTATTCATGGTAAAGGACTGAGATGTTTGAAGTGTTGATGGCTGAAAATAAATGATGGTTGTTAGAGTAAGGAAATGCTTTATCCAGGTGTTGAAAACTTGTTTTGTTCAAAAATCTTTTGAAAAATAGTTTTGGAAATATATTACTCCGTATTGAATGGGTGAAGGCTAGATGATTTGATATTGGCCTATGCAGGTATTGAGCATTCTAAGATTGGTTTGCCAATAGTCTATGGTTTTTTTTAAATCATGATGCTGGCAAGCTAATTGATGATACTCATGTAACCATTTTGTATAAAAGTCTTTGAAATCTATTGAAGTTATATGATTGCGTAAGCTAATGGTTAATTCTTCTAGTTGTTTATTTATTTCTTGCAATTCCTTTTGATCATTATTGAGTCGTTGAATGAGGTCACGTTGTTCTAATTTATACCAGTATTTTGGATTATTACATGTAATGACATTAATTTGCTTTGTTATTGAAGCATTTTGTAATAAAGGTAAATCATTTTGATAAATTGAATTGACAAATTTGAATGATATTGTAGATTCCATAATTTCCATATGTACGCCTATATGATCTACTTTAAATGGATAAATTTGAGTAAGGAAAGGAGTTCCAAGAATAACTTCTTGACTCATATCCCGTACTAAGATTAATGAATTTTTGAAACAATATCCTTGATGGCATATATAAGCATTAGATAATTTATACTTAACTTGTAATGCCATACCATTAGTAGAATGGAGTCGTTCTTTTGTCCGTTCATAATATATTGAGGGAATTAATCCTTCTTGAATACAATTTTGATCTGCACCACTATCTAATAGTGCAATAGTATTGCATTCAAAATTATCTTTAATTTTAAGGGTAATAGGAATATACCATTTTTGAAAATTTATTTGATTAATAGTTGAAATAAATTGTAGATCCGTAGGAGTGTCTTCTGATTGAATGTTCGGTGAAGAAGAACTAGTTTCTATTAATGTTAACCTTGCTTCTAATTCAAGATCTTTTGTTTGTAACACACATAAATTTTTGTGCAAATTTTTAATGTGTTCTTTTAATATATTAACTTTGTTTTTTAATTCTTGAATATTAACTGCCTTTAGAATGTTTGGAATCTCACGTGTTTCAAATATTTTATTGATACTTACCTTATGAGGAGGTTCTAAAGAATCTTCTTTTATTTATATACCTTTGAGTTTTTGTAAATACTCTTTCCTCAATTCGGTATCTTGAATTTGTTCAATTAAGTCTAATAAAAATTCTTTTTCACTATTATTAGTAGTTATGACATTAATACACTTATAGCATAATCTTGAAGACTAATTACCTGATGAATATTCACTTGAGTCACTTTCTAGTTCATTAATAACATTATTTTCACAATCAGAGGAGGATGATGAATTTTCCGATTGATTAGGCGTATCTTTGAGTTCAAATAAGGTAATTAATTTTTCTTGTATGTCTGGATGTTCTGCACAGATTTCATTGAGTTTCTTTTTAACTTTACAATTTGTTGCATAGTGGCCTAATTTACCACACTTATAACAAGTATTAGTATTATCAGTTTTTCTTTTTGGAGTAGACTTTTTAGGACTTAATTTTTTATAAGTTGGATTTCTTATAATATATGGTTTCTTCTTATTAATTTGAGTTTTTCTTCGTTTTTTGACGGATGGAGGAAAGGAATTAAGGCCTAAGTGTGGATTAATGCAGGGGAGCTGAGTAGCAAATTGATAAGATGCAGGAAAGTAATTTTGAAACGCAAAATTGAATTTGAAATAACAGAATTGAAATGAGCAAAGGAGATGAATAAAACTTACTTTGATTTGAATTAATAAACTTGATACAAGGTTGGAGTACAAAGTTTTGAGAGAAGGCGGAGGTTGAGAAGGGCTTGTAGTGATTTTGATTTTGTGATGTTCTACGATTCTCCCTAATACAACGCTATTGAGTATCTATTTATAGAATACAAGATGGAATTAAATATATACAAGTGGAGAATAAATATTGAGTCTTGCATTGATAACTTGTGCCGACAATCTTGAATTATTGCTGCTTCGTGTTGAACTTTGACTGGAACCACGTCAAAAGTGAAACAGTGTTGAATAATAATGAACCTTGGACTGTTCTTGAATTATTGTCCTTTTGAACAGTATCTTGATGAGTTGTCTTCTTGAACAGTGTTTAGATAAGCTGTCGCGAACAGTACGCTTGAATAATTATTCTGATGTCTTGAATTGTTTGTCGGGATGAGTCATTGTCTTGGATGTTGACATGATGATGAGTCATGTCCTTGCATAATTACTTGCCGTGTTGAGTCATTGCTTGTCTTGATGAGTCATAATTACTTGCCGTGTTGAGTCATTGCTTGTCTTGATGAGCCATTGGCGTGATTGAATTGAGTGATGACACGTTGAATTGCCTTTGTAATTGCTATTCACCTTTGTTGAATTATTCATCTTTGCCGTGCAAGGTGGGTAGTGAATTGATTGTTCTGAGATCATGTGTAGACTTTAAATTATTCAATGAATTTGGCCAAGTGGATGGCTTGAATGCATGTATGGAATCCTACAAAATAAAAACTACGTAAAGAAATAATGGCCCTTACTTTTGCCAAAGGCCGTGACCTTTGCGGGCTCTTTTCTTAATTTTGTTTTGTTTTCCTAGTTCTTCATATTTTTTTTTTTTTTTTGGGAATACCGACCAGGGAGTAGAAGTAGAAAGCTACTCAGTAGTCATAAGGGTCTTGAGCACAGGGACCGCCCCATGGATCATAGTCAGAATGATCTGAAGATGCGGGTGAATTGGAAGAGGCCGCTTTGGGTAATAATAATTGTTTTTGTTTTTTGAGTAATTTGATTTCTCGCTTGAGTTTTGGAGTTCATCGAGCTCATTGGTGAGGTAGCTTTGCCTGTCTCATTGGATGAGGTAGCTTTGTCTGTGTCTTTTGAGGACCGTTCTTGCTTCTTTTGAGGGGTTGAGGGTATTGATCGTGGTGTATGCAGCAGTTTTGCTTGAACAACGTCTAAGGAACAAAACTTGGTAACTGTAAATTTTTCCCACCATTTGATCTTATAGTCCCTGACGAGAGAGAATGATGCGGGTGGTGGATAATATTGCATAATACTGAAGGACCAACAAAAAATCCATGGAATACCGAATTTCTTGTGAAATAGGATTTCTGTGAGGTCTGGAGGATTTGTGGCATAGGTGGAATAAAATTGAAATGAGTTTTTGACTTCTTCTGGCCATATGATTTGTAGACTACCATAGATAGTCCACCATTCATAAAACCATAATGGAAAGGTAAATTCAGGTCTTATATCAAAACTAAAGAACCAAGAATGATTGAATGGTCGATAGAGAAATGTTTCATACCAAGCTTTTTGATAATCAATATAGTGATAACCTGACGGATTGAATGGAACAGAAAAGGATTTGGTCGTATATGTAGTAGGCCAGTCTTTTCCTGTAAGAACTTTGAGAATTCGACATTTGGAATAGGCTATAAAATTTGGTGTATGTTTATCGGGAATGTGTTCTATTTCTACAAATTTGGAATCAACGAGGATAAGTTCATAAAATTGTCGTGTTTTGAATGGAGAATCAGGAATATGGTAGCATTCTGAAAGAAATGTAGCTTTGACTAATTTATTGAGTTCGAGAAGAGATTGGGGCTCTCGGTATTTAGTATAGGCAACCTGATTGTGTATTGGTTTGGTGAAATATTTGGATGGATCGAAGGAAGACGTTTGAGTAGGAGATGAAGGAGGTTTGATTGAGGCATGAGCATAGGATAATGGAGGAAAATCTGCAGAAGGTAAGGTTTGGAACTGGTTTGTAACTGGGATTGAATATTGAGGATGGGTTTGGGTTGGAGTAGCAAGTGTCATGGTATATTGCTGTGAAGTTTGAATTTTTCTTTCTTTTTTATTGTCTTGATTCATAGTGGTGGCTGAAAATAAGATATTGAAGTTGTTAATAGTAATAGAACAAAATTATAGTTTTGGTCCATGCAGGTGTTGAGTATGCTAGGATTGAGTTTGTGTCAAGGGCTGATGATGTGATCCTTGTAAAAATTCGCGTGTTAAAAAATCTGGTAAAGCATTGTCTTTACCTTGAATAAATTCAATGTCAAAATCAAAGGCAGATAAAATAGCTTGCCATCGGGCGAATATTTATTTAGAAACAATGTTTTGAACATCCTTTTAGAGAATTTCTTTAGCAGATTTGCAATCTATGCGAAGAAGAAATTTTTTATTAAATAAATCATCTTGAAATTTGGAGATACATAAAACGATTGATAAAATTTCCTTTTTGATTGTTGAATAATTCTTTTGAGTGTCATTCCAAATGCCGGAATGGTAGCGGACTATTTGTTCGACAGAAGCAGAGGGGAGTCACTTCTGTTGAAGGATGCCGCCGTAGCCTATGTCAAAGGCATCGGTTTGGACTATCATGAAGGCATTTGGGAGGGGTATTCCAAGACATGGTAAGGTTTTGACTCTTTGTTTGAGTAGCTTGACAATATTAGTATGTTCTTCAGACCATGGAGGGGAATCCTTTCGTAATCTTTTATAGAGAGGTTCACAAAATTGCCTTAATTTTGGAAAAAATTCAGACACATAATTAAGACAACCCAGAAAACGTTGTAGTTGAGTTTTATCTTTGATTTCGTCTGAAAATTTATCTGCAAATTCAATGGCCCTAGCGATTGGGCGTATAGTGCCTTGATAGATATCATGTCCTAAAAATCTAATTTTGGTTTGGAATAGTTTCATCTTTGGTGCTGATACAACTAATCCATTCTTTTTTATAACGTGTAAAAAGGTATGAAGATGTTTAAAATGCTGATCAATACTATTGGAATAGACGAGAACATCATCTATATATACTATTGTGAAATGAGTGTAAGGATTAAAAATATCATTCATAATGTTTTGAAATTCAGAAGGTGCGTTCTTTAGGCCAAAGGGCATGACATTCCACTCATAATGTCCGAATGGGACGGTAAATGTTGTCTTGTACTTATCTTCCTCTTTAATTTGAATCTGCCAAAAACCACTTTTCATATCGAATTTTGAGAATATTGTTCCCTCATATAAGCGATTGAGTAAGTCACGTTTATTAGGAATGTGATATCGGATCCATTGTAATACTTTGTTTAAAGGTTTATAATTAATAACTAAACGAGGGACACCTCGCTCCTTTTCAGCTTGATTATTAACATAAAATGCTGCACAGCTCCAAGGGGACTTAGATGGTCTAATTAATCTCTTTTTTAATAAGGTTTCTATTTCCTTTTTACAGAATTCAAGGAGTTCTTTATTCATTTGAATGAGTCTAGCTTTAGTTGGAATATTTTTTTCAGAGAAATCTTTTTCATGAGGAAGTGATATGATATGCTTTTTTCTTTGCCAAAAGGCCTTGGGGAGATCAGAGCATACTTCAGTTTTAAACAATTCGTATAGTTCGTGTATTTGCTTTTGAATAGAGGGTTGCTGTAACCTTTCTTCAATTTTTTTTATAAATAATTTCATTTTGTAAACATTGAATATGTTTTTTCTTTTCGTGAAGAAGATTTATTTGTTTTAATGTGAAGGAATTTTGTAATAAAGATAACTCTTTTTGATAAATAGGGACGATGAATTTGAATGATATTATTGTTCTCATAACTTCTGTATGCACACCAATTTGATCTACTTTGAATGGATAGATTTGAGTCATGAAAGGAGTTCCAAGAATGACTTCTTGACTTATATCTTGTACGAGGATGAATGAGTTTTTAAAACAAAATCCCTGATTACATATATAAGCACTAGATAATTTATACCTAATTTGTAATGCCGTACCATTAGCATTATGGAGTCGTTCTTTGTTTTTTCATAATATATAGAGGGAATTAGTCCTTCCTGAATACAATTTTGATCTGCGCCACTATCGAGTAGTGCAGTAGTATTGAATTCAAAACTATCTTTAATTCTTAGGGTAATATGAATATACCATTTTTGGAAATTTATTTGATTAATAGTTGGAACAAATTGTTGATTTGAAAGAGGGGTATTCTCAATGAATGGTGACCTTGTTTCTAATTCAAGATCTTTTCTTTGTAATAAATTTTCATATAATTCCTTAATTTGTTTCTTTAATCTATTAACTTCGTTTTTTAAGTCTTGAATATTAACTGGTTTTAAATTATTTAGAATCCTACGTGTTTCAGATATTTTATTGATGCTTACCTTATGAGGAGGTTCTAAAGAATCTTCTTTTATGAGTATACTTTTGAGTTTTTGTAAATACCCTTTCTGTAATGCGGTACCTTGAATTTGTTCAATGAAATCCAATAAAAATTCTTTTTTACTATTATTAGTAGTTATGACATTAATAGACTTTTAGCATAGTCTTGAGAACTCGTTACTTGATGAATATTTGCTGGATACATTTTCCAATTTATTGATAATATTGTCTTCATATTTAAAGGAAGATGACGAATTTTCTAATTGATCAGGCGTATCTTTGAGTTTAAATAAGGTAATTAATTTTTCTTGAATGTCTGGATGTTCTGCACAGATTTCATTGAGTTTCTTTTTAACTTTACAATTTGTTGTATAGTGGCCTAATTTACCATACTTATAACAAGTATTAGTATTATCAATTTTTCTTTTTGGAGTAGGCTTTTTAGGACTTAATTTTTTGTAAGTATATGGTTTCTTCTTATTAATTTGAGTTTTTCTTCGTTTTTTTACAGAGGGAGATTCTAACTTATTTGAACGTCTTATTTTGAATAAAGGTTTTGCAATCTCATCTAAAAAATTTGGTTTGTCCTTCTTAGTATCATTAATATCTAAGTTTTCTAGTTTTTCAGTTAATGAATCAGCTTCTTGTTTTTTAACAATTGCTTCAACTTGAGTGGAGACCATATTAACTTGTTGAGACACGGTATGTAACCCTTGATTTGTATAATTATTTTGATGATATACTTTTTTAATATCATTTAGCATTACTTGACTATTTTCTGGATCATTTCTTCCTATTTTGAATGGGACTGCTGGAACTATTTTCTGGAGTTTTTAAAACAAAATCCCTGATTACATATATAAGCACTAGATAATTTATACCTAATTTATAATGTCGTACCATTAGCATTATGGAGTCGTTCTTTTGTTTTTTCATAATATATAGAGGGAATTAGTCCTTCCTGAATACAATTTTGATCTGCGCCACTATCTAGTAGTGCAATAGTATTGAATTCAAAACTATCTTTAATTCTTAGAGTAATATGAAGATACCATTTTTGGAAATTTATTTGATTAATAGTTGGAACAAATTTTTGATCTGAAAGAGGGCTGTTCTCAATGAATGGTGACCTTGTTTCTAATTCAAGATCTTTTCTTTGTAATAAATTTTCATATAATTCCTTAATTTGTTTCTTTAATCTATTAACTTCGTTTTTTAAGTCTTGAATATTAACTGGTTTTAAATTATTTAGAATCCTACGTGTTTCAGATATTTTATTGATGCTTACCTTATGAGGAGGTTCTAAAGAATCTTCTTTTATGAGAATACTTTTGAGTTTTTGTAAATACCCTTTCCGTAATGCGGTATCTTGAATTTGTTCAATGAAATCCAATAAAAATTCTTTTTTACTATTATTAGTAGTTATGACATTAATAGACTTGGTTTTTAACAATTGCTTCAACTTGAGTAGAGACCATATTGACTTGTTGAGACACGGTATGTAATACTTGATTTGTATAATTATTTTGATGATATACTTTTTTAATATCATTTAGCATTACTTGACTATTTTCTGGATCATTTCTTCTATTTTGAATGGAACTGCTGGAATATTACATTCAGGGGTATTTAATACGATTTCTTGTAATGGAGGGGTAAAAGAAGTAAGTGTTTGACCATTTAAGAGGGTCCATTTTTTTGCAAAATTAATATTAGTGTTTATTTCACTAACTTAAATGGGTCTGGAAGATTATTATCTAAGGCAAACGTAGCCCACCAATTAAAGAAAGGAATATTGACTTGGTGTCTTTCCATGAATGAATACCAATTTTGCCTAATGAATGCTTGAGCTTTTAAATCAAAGTGTGAAAGGAACTATTCTCTTTTGACTTTGTTTTTTATTGAATTAAAATCTTGACGTAAGTAATCTTTGTTGATTGCAAAAGGTGTTGAAATAACATTTATTGAGGAAAATGATGGAGGTCGCATAGTTGAGTAGGTTGGGGAACCTACAGATGAAATAACTTCATCTATTGGCTCAGCTATGCGAGCGTTGTAATAAATCTTTTGAGTATCTTCTTTATCATTTGAATAATTATAACTAGTTGGCCTAGAAGGCATTGAATATGAAGTTCGAGGGAGTTCTAAATTGTCTAAAGATTTTAAAGATAAACTTCATTCTTTAGTTGAATTAAATCTTATTAGTACTCTACCATCAGTCTCTTCTATGATTTGTTTAGGAATTTTCCAAGTATACACATCAATTTGATTACTAACTTCCCTACTGTTCACCACATTTGAGTTCTTACTACTACCTAAACTAAGACGATCTCTAACCCAAGATGCCATCTGAGTTACGTTGGAGCACGTAGCTAAGACTCATGCACAAGAAGCTGATTCATTAACTAAAAAACTAGAAAACTTAGATATTAATGATACTAAGAAGGACAAACCAAATTTTTTAGATGAGATTGCAAAACCTTTATTCAAAATAAGACGTTCAAATAAGTTAGAATCTCCCTATGTCAAAAAACGAAGAAAAACTCAAATTAATAAGAAGAAACCATATACTTACAAAAAATTAAGTCCTAAAAAGCCTACTCCAAAAAGAAAAACTGATAATACTAATACTTGTTATAAGTGCGGTAAATTAGGCCACTATGCAACAAATTGTAAAGTTAAAAAGAAACTCAATGAAATTTGTGCAGAACATCCAGACATTCAAGAAAAATTAATTACCTTATTTAAACTCAAAGATACGCCTGATCAATTAGAAAATTCGTCATCTTCCTCTAAAAATGAAGACAATATTATCAATAAATTCGAAAATGCATCCAGCAAATATTCATCAAGTAACGAGTTCTCAAGACTATGCTATAAGTCTATTAATGTCATAACTACTAATAACTGTAAAATGATATTTCAGAGGAATTAAACCAGTCTTCATAATCAATGAAGATAGCACTTTCATTGTAGCGTGGTCCATAGAACGATGTATAGTAGAGTTCATGGTCACACAGATAGAATAGAAGTGGTTCATGTGGAAAATTTGGTAATTCAGAAGAAAATATTTGAGTGGACGATGAAGAATGTTGAATTGAGGCTTGAGTTGGATCAGGGACTGCATAGGGAAGATGGGTTTGAGTATTCATGGTAAAGGACTGAGATGTTTGAAGTGTTGATGGCTGAAAATAAATGATGGTAGTTATAGTAAGGAAATGCTTTATCAAGGTGTTGAAAACTTGTTTTGTTCAAAAATCTTTTGAAAAATAGTTTTGGAAATATATTACTCCGCATTGAATGGGTGAAGGCTAGATGATTTGGTATTGGCCTATGCAGGTATTGAGTATTCTAAGATTGGTTTGCCAATAGTCTATGGTTTTTTCTAAATCATGACGCTGACAAGCTAATTGATGATACTCATGTAACCATTTTGTATAAAAATCTTTGAAATCTATTGAAGTTATATGATTGCGTAAGCTAATGGTTAATTCGTCTAGTTGTTTATTTATTTCTTGCAATTTCTTTTGATCATTGTTGAGTCGTTGAATGAGGTCACGTTGTTCTAATTTATACCAGTATTTTGGATTGTTACATTCAATTACATTAATTTGCTTTGTTATTGAAGCATTTTGTAATAAAGGTAAATCGTTTTGATAAATAGAATTGACAAATTTGAATGATATTGTGGTTTCCATAATTTCTGTATGCACAACTATCCGATCTACTTTAATTGGATAAATTTGAGTAAAGAAAGGAGTTCCAAAAATAACTTCTTGACTCATATCTCGCACTAAAATGAATGAATTTTTGAAACAATATCCTTGATTGCATATATAAGCATTAAATAATTTATATTTAACTTGTAATGCCATACCATTAGTAGTATGGAGTCGTTCTTTTGTCTGTTCATAATATATTGAGGGAATCAATCCTTCTTGAATACAATTTTGATCTGCGCCACTATCTAATAGTGCAATAGTATTGCACTCAAAATTATCTTTAATTTTAAGAGTAACAGGAATATACCATTTTTGAAAATTTATTTGATTAATAGTTGAAACAAATTGTGGATCCGTAGGAGTGTCTTCTGATTGAATGTTCGGTGAAGAAGAACTATTTTCTATTAATGTTAACCTTGCTTCTAATTCAAGGTCTTTTGTTTGTAATGAACATAAATCTTTGTGTAAATTTTTAATGTGTTCTTTTAATGTATTAACATCGTTTTTTAATTCTTGAATATTAACTGCCTTTAGAATATTTGGAATCTCATGTGTTTCAAATATTTTATTGATACTTACCTTATGAGGAGGTTCTAAAGAATCTTCTTTTATTAATATACCTTTGAGTTTCTGTAAATATTCTTTCCTTAATTCGGTATCTTGAATTTGTTCAATTAAATCTAATAAAAATTCCTTTTCACTATTATTAGTAGTTATGACATTAATATACTTATAGCATAACCTTGAAGACTCATTACCTGATGAGTATTCACTTGAGTCACTTTCTAATTCATTAATAACATTATTTTCATAATCAGAGGAGGATGATGAATTTTCTGATTGATTAGGCGTATCTTTGAGTTCAAATAAGGTAATTAATTTTTCTTGAATGTCTGGATGTTCTGCACAGATTTCATTGAGTTTCTTTTTAACTTTACAATTTGCTTCATAGTGGCCTAATTTACCACACTTATAACAAGTATTAGTATTATCAGTTTTTCTTTTTGGAGTAGGCTTTTTAGGACTTAAATTTTTATAAGTTGGATTTCTTGTAGTATATGGTTTCTTCTTAGTAATTTGAGTTTTTCTTCGTTTTTTGACAGATGGAGCTTCTAACTTTGGAAGACAAAAGGCTTCACAAAAAGAACCTAACTCTTTTCGCTTGGCGGCATTATCTGTTGAATATCTGGCTTGTAATTTTAATTCGTTGCATAAAGAAATTCCTTCCTTTTTAATAAAGCTTAATAATTGACCAAACGTAATTTGTTCCAATGGAATAGGGCTTTCACCAATGAGTTCGCTTAATTTATTGAATATTCGTTGAGAAAATAAGGATGGTAATCCTGAAATGAATTTTTCTTTCCAATAGGGTTGACGACAGTCTTCCCTTTTTAATAGATATGTTAAAAATGTATCTTTGTACCAATTGTAGTCTTCTAGAGTTGGACACCTTAGATTTGTTAAAAGAATATCTGTTGCAGCTGTAATATCTTTTGGACTTCCCAAGAAAATTAGTAACTATTATATAAATCAATGTTTCTATATTGTCGAGTTGTCCTTGAGAATTATTATGAGTTCTAATTTTAGTACGTTCATCTTCTTGAATATAATTTTCCCACCAATTTTTGAGTATACCAGTGAATCCTGATGTTAATAAATCAAAAGCTTGTAAATCTGTCGCATGTTTAGTTGAAAAGGCTATACAAGCAATTAACATTCTTTGGAGGGTTATGAATATTTCATGGTCACTACGACCATCTATATTCCATTCATATATTGAATCACCAGCAAAGTTTTCAGTAATTATTGTTTTTGCACTTTCAAGGTGAAGATCTGGAGGAGTTTGTTTGGAGTAATAGGGAATTTTCTTTTTATATATTTTATTAATATTTTGAAAATCATCATCTAGTTGAGGTAAATCCTTTTCTAAAATATTAACTGTACTTTTGACTGAATGAGATGTTGAAGCTTCTGCCTCCTTTAATTTTTCTTCTATTTTTGAAATTAATGGAGTATTAGCATCTGGGAGTTCTAATTTATTTGAACGTCTTATTTTGAATAAAGGTTTTACAATCTCATCTAAAAAGTTTGGTTTGTGCTTCTTAGTATCATTAATATCTAAGTTTTCTAGTTTTTCAGTTAATGAATCAACTTCTTGTTTTTTAACAATTGCTTCAACTTGAGTAGAGACCATATTAACCTGTTGAGATACTGTATGTAATACTTGATTTGTATAATTATTTTGATGATATACCTTTTTAATATCACTTAGCATTATTTGACTAGTTTCTGGATCATTTCTACCTATTTTGAATGGGATTGCTGGAATATTACCTTCAGGGGTATTTAATACGATTTCTTGCAATGGAGGAGTAAAAGAAATAAGCGTTTGACCATTTAAGAGGGTCCATTTTTTTGCAAAATTAATATTAGTGTTTATTTCACTAACTTGGAATGGGTCTGGAAGATTATTATCTAAGGCAAACATAGCCCACCAATTAAAGAAAGGAATATTGACTTGGTGTCTTTCCATGAATGAATACCAATTTTGCCTAATGAATGCTTGAGCTTTTAAATCAAAGTGTGAAAGGAACCATTCTCTTTTGACTTTGTTTTTTATTGAATTGAAATCTTGACGTAAATAATCTTTGTTGATTGCAAAAGGTGTTGAAATAACATTTATTGAGGAAAATGACGGAGGTTGCATAGTTGAGTAGGTTAAGGAACCTACAGAAGAAGTAACTTCATCTATTGGCTCGGCTATGGGAGCTTTGTAATAAATCTTTTGAGTATCTTCTTTATCATTAGAATAATAATAACTAGTTGTCTTAGAAGGCATGAAATATGAAGTTCGAGGGAGTTCTAAATTGTCTAAAGATTTTGAAGATAAACTTCGTTCTTTAGTTGAATTAAATCTTATTAGTACTCTACCATCAGTCTCTTCTATGATTTGTTGAATATTCTTTTGAGCAATATTTCTTGGTGGCCTGGTATTTTGAATTATAAATTCTTGAGGAATAGTAATTTCATTCTACTTTAATAATTTAGGAGTAAAGGTAGAAATATTATCTGATTCATCTTTTAGTAGTATGGTTTCATCTAGAGTAGGTTTTAATAAACATTTTGGATTAAGTTGAGATGAAATTAGCTTGAAATATACTCTGTAAGTAATAGCAAAATTTCTGGAAAGTTCACGAAATTGAACCTTTAAATTATTTTGAATATTAGGAAGATGGATATCTAGAACTAAGGTATCCATGATCCAAGGATCCTTTAAATCTACTGAATAATTTGGGTAACAATTAAAGTATATGGGACCATTGCAAATATTAGTTTGAATCATGGCTAATAACGAATCCTTGTAACGTATTAACCTATTGTCTCTTAAGGCCATGAATATAGGACAATCTAATCCTAATCGTGTCAAAGGTTTGAGTGCAATTTGAATCATGCCAAAATGAATGTATCGATACTTTTCTTGATATCTTTTAATAGCAATTTTTGAAAGTAGTTTAATAGTTCGAAATTCTTCATCTAAACTAAAGGTTTCTTCATGATCTTTTATTGATAAAGTCGTATTGAAATCAAACTTACCTATTTGATAAATTGTTTCTATCTTTTGTTTAGGAATTTTCCAATTAGCTACATCAATTTGACTACTAACTTCCCTACTGTTTACCACATTTGAGTTCTTACTACTACCTAAACTGAGACGATCTCTAACCCAAAAGGCCATCTGAGTTACGTTGGAGCACTTAGCTAAGAGTCATGCACATCCTACCGGGACCACTGGGACCACCCCACCGGGACCACCTCACCTGGGCTGACCAACGGACTTACTGGGGCTGACCAACAGCTGGCCAACGCTAGTAACGGCGTGACACTACCTAAGGGCAACGTAACTCAGATGGCCTCTGATAGAGATCGTCTTAAAGGTAGTAGTAAGAACTCAAATGTGGTGAACAGTAGGGAAGTTAGTAGTCAAATTAATGTAGCTAATTGGAAAATTCCTAAACAAAAGATAGAAACAATTTATCAAATAGGTAAGTTTGATTTCAATACGGCTTTATCAATAAAAGATCATGAAGAAACCTTTAGTTTAGATGAAGAATTTCAAACTATTAAACTACTTTCAAAAATTGCTATTAAAAGATATCAAGAAAAGTATCGATACATTCATTTTGGCATGATTCAAATTGCACTCAAACCTTTGACAAGATTAGGATTAGATTGTCCTATATTCATGGCCCTAAGGGACAATAGGTTAATACGTTACAAGGATTCGTTATTAGCCATGATTCAAACTAATATTTGCAATGGTCCCATATACTTTAATTGTTGCCCAAATTATTCAGTAGATTTAAATGATCCTTGGATCATGGATACCTTAGTTCTAGATATCCATCTTCCTAATATTCAAAATAATTTAAAGGTTCAATTTCGTGAACTTTCCAGAAATTTTGCTATTACTTACAGAGTATATTTCAAGCTACTTTCATCTCAACTTAATCCAAAATGTTTATTAAAACCTACTCTAGATGAAACCATACTACTAAAAGCTGAATCAGATAATATTACTACCTTTACTCCTAAATTATTAAAGTGGAATGAAATTACTATTCCTCAAGAATTTATAATTCAAAATACCAGGCCACCTAGAAATATTGCTCAAAAGAATATTCAACAAATCATAGAAGAATCTGATGGTAGAGTACTAATAAGATTTAATTCAACTAAAGAACGAAGTTTATCTTCAAAATCTTTAGACAATTTAGAACTCCCTCGAACTTCATATTCAATGCCTTCTAGGACAACTAGTTATGATTATTCAAATGATAAAGAAGATACTCAAAA
Organism: Carnegiea gigantea; assembly: GCA_029747015.1. Lineage (NCBI taxonomy): Eukaryota > Viridiplantae > Streptophyta > Magnoliopsida > Caryophyllales > Cactaceae > Carnegiea > Carnegiea gigantea. The sequence goes on from JAKOGI010002143.1 coordinate 110,477, forward strand.
GATTTATTACAAAGCTCCCATAGCTGAGCCAATAGATGAAGTTACTTCATCTGTAGGTTCCCCAACCTACTCAACTATGCAACCTCCATCATTTTCCTCAATAAATGTTATTTCAACACCTTTTGCAATCAACAAAGATTATTTACGTCAAGATTTCAATTCAATAAAAAACAAAGTCAAAAGAGAATGGTTCCTTTCACACTTTGATTTAAAAGCTCAAGCATTCATTAGGCAAAATTGGTATTCATTCATGGAAAGACACCAAGTCAATATTCCTTTCTTTAATTGGTGGGCTATGTTTGCATTAGATAATAATCTTCCAGACCCATTCCAAGTTAGTGAAATAAACACTAATATTAATTTTGCAAAAAAATGGACCCTCTTAAATGGTCAAACACTTACTTCTTTTACCCCTCCATTACAAGAAATTGTATTAAATACCCCTGAAGGTAATATTCCAGCAGTCCCATTCAAAATAGGTAGAAATGATCCAGAAAATAGTCAAGTAATGCTAAGTGATATTAAAAAGGTATATCATCAAAATAATTATACAAATCAAGTATTACATACAGTGTCTCAACAAGTCAATATGGTCTCTACTCAAGTTAAAGCAATTGTTAAAAAACAAGAAGTTGATTCATTAACTGAAAAATTAGAAAACTTAGATATTAATGATACTAGAAAACAAACCAAACTTTTTAGATGAGATTGCAAAACCTTTATTCAAAATAAGACGTTCAAATAAATTAGAACTCCCAGATGCTAATACTCCATTAATTTCAAAAATAGAAGAAAAATTAAAGGAAGCAGAAACTTCAACATCTAATTCCGTCAAAAGTACAGTTAATATTTTAGAAAAAGATTTATCTCAACTAGATGATGATTTCCAAAATATTAATAAAATATATAAAAATGAAAATTCCCTATTACTCCAAACAAACTCCTCCAGATCTTCACCTTGAAAGTGCAAAAACAATAATTACTGAAAACTTTGCTGGTGATTCAATATATGAATGGAATATAGATGGTCGTAGTGACCATGAAATATTCATAACCCTCTAAAGAATGTTAATTGCTTATACAGCCTTTTCAACTAAACATGCAACAGATTTACAAGCTTTTGATTTATTAACATCAGGATTCACTGGTATACTCAAAAATTGGTGGGAAAATTATATTCAAGAAGATGAACGTACTAAAATTAGAACTCATACTAATTCTCAAGGACAACTAGACAATATAGAAACATTGATTTATATAATAGTTACTAATTTTCTTGGAAGTCCAAAAGATATTACAGCTGCAACCGATATTCTTTTAACAAATCTAAGGTGCCCAACTCTAGAAGACTACAATTGATACAAAGATACATTTTTAACATATCTATTAAAAAGGGAAGACTGTCGTCAACCCTATTGGAAGGAAAAATTCATTTCAGGATTACCATCCTTATTTTCTCAACGAATATTCAATAAATTAAGCGAACTCATTGGCAAAAGCCCTATTCCATTCGAACAAATTACGTTTGGTCAATTATTAAGCTTTATTAAAAAGGAAGGAATTTCTTTATGCAACGAATTAAACTTACAAGCCAGATATTCAACAGATAATGCCGCCAAGCGAAAAGAGTTAGGTTCTTTTTGTGAGGCCTTTTGTCTTCCAAAGTTAGAAGCTCCATCTGTCAAAAAACGAAGAAAAACTCAAGTTAATAAGAAGAAACCATATACTATAAGAAATCCAACTTACAAAAATTTAAGTCCTAAAAAGCCTACTCCAAAACAAAAAACTGATAATACTAATACTTGTTATAAGTGTGGTAAATTAGGCCACTATGCAACAAATTGTAAAGTTAAAAAGAAACTCAATGAAATCTGTGCAGAACATCCAGACATTCAAGAAAAATTAATTACCTTATTTGAACTCAAAGATACGCCTAATCAATCGAAAAATCCATCGTCCTCCTCTGATTGTGAAAATAATGTTATTAATGAACTAGAAAGTGACTCAAGTGAATATTCATCAGGTAATGAGTCTTCAAGATTATGCTATAAGTGTATTAATGTCATAACTACTAATAATAGTGAAAAGTAATTTTTATTAGATTTAATTGAACAAATTCAAGATACCGAATTAAGGAAAGAGTATTTATAAAAGCTCAAAAGTATATTAATAAAAGAAGATTCTTTAGAACCTCCTCATAAGGTAAGTATCAATAAAATATTTGAAACACGTGAGATTCCAAATATTTTCAAGGCAGTTAATATTCAAGACTTAAAAAACGAAGTTAATATATTAAAAGAACACATTAAAAATTTACACAAAGATTTATGTTCATTACAAACAAAAGACCTTGAATTAGAGGCAAGGTTAACATTAATAGAAAATAATTCTCCTTCACCGAACATTCAATCAGAAGACACTCCTACGAATCCACAATTTGTTTCAACTATTAATCAAATAAATTTCCAAAACTGGTATATTCCTATTACTCTTAAAATTAAAGATAGTTTTGAATGCAATACTATTGCACTATTAGATAGTGGTGCAGATAAAAATTGTATTCAAGAAGGATTAATTCCCTCAATATATTATGAACGGACAAAAGAACGACTCCATACTACTAATGGTATGGCATTACAAGTTAAGTATAAATTATCTAATGCTTATATATGCAATCAAGGATATTGTTTCAAAAATTCATTCATCTTAGTACGGGATATGAGTCAAGAAGTTATTCTTAGAACTCCTTTCCTTACTCAAATTTATCCATTTAAAGTAGATCATATAGGCGTACATACGGAATTATGGAATCTACAATATCATTCAAATTTGTCAATTTGATTTGTCAAAACGATTTACCTTTGTTACAAAATGCTTCAATAACAAAGCAAATTAATGTCATTACATGTAATAATCCAAAATACTGGTATAAATTAAAACAACGTGACCTCATTCAACGACTCAACAATAATCAAAAGGAATTGTAAGAAATAAATAAACAACTAGAGGAATTAACCATTAGCTTACGCAATCATATAACTTCAATAGATTTCAAAGACTTTTATACAAAATGGTTACATGAGTATCATCAATTAGCTTGCCAGCGTCATGATTTAGAAAAAACCATAGACTATTGGCAAACCAATCTTAGAATACTCAATACCTGCATAGGCCAATATCAAATCATCTAGCCTTCACCCATTCAATGCGGAGTAATATATTTCCAAAACTATTTTTCAAAAGATTTTTGAACAAAACAAGTTTTCAACACCTTGATAAAGCATTTCCTTACTCTAACAACCATCATTTATTTTCAGCCATCAACACTTCAAACATCTCAGTCCTTTACCATGAATACTCAAACCCATCTTCCCTATGCAGTCCCTGATCCAACTCAAGCCTCAATTCAACATCCTTCATCGTCCACTCAAATATTTTCTTCTGAATTACCAAATTTTCTACATGAACCACTTCTATTCTATCTGCGTGACCATGAACTCTACTATACATCGTTCTATGGACCACGCTACAATGAAAGTGCTTTCTTCATTGATTATCAAGACTGGTTTAATTTCTCTGAAATATCATTTTACAGTTATCTCAAACTCATTAAAGCTTATCAAACGCTTGTTCAAGATGTCAACAATTATTCAGTTCTCATCGTTATGCCTACTGGGTATATTAATTATTTCAAATGGTTCCACAAGCACCTTGAATATTGGACAGCCTTTGAACCTCATATTTTCAAATTTGTTTCAAAAATGTTCCCTGATGTTCATGTTTGCCCAGTTGATCAAAGTCATACTCAAGTTCTCATACCATTAAAATATCCATTCAAAATCAATGCTTCCTATCTTATTCACACTCCATATGGTCTACGGTGCAAATATCTACAAGATGATTATTTCCATTTTCGCTACTAATTACTCTCTGATCAATTCATCCTTTGTCACTTGCGATTATCCTTGTGCACCAAATCCTTATGACTATTGAGTAGATTTTCTACTCCTCGTTATTATTCAAAAAAGAAAAAGAAAAAAGACAATTACCAAAACAAAATCAAGAAAAGAGCCCGCAAAAGTCACGGCCTTTGGCAAAAGTAAGAGCCATTATTTCTTTACGAAGTTTTTGTTTTGCAGGATTCCATTCAATTCCATGCACGCATTCAAGCCATCCACTTTGCCAAGTTCAATACAGAAAAATCCAAGATCAATTCAATTACACACGGCATCCAAAGGGACTAACAATTAATGCTGCAATTCAATGTCCACGTTACTTTTCCAAGGAAAGCAAGTCAAAAATACTATCTAGCAATTACTACGGCAATTCAACATGTCACCACTCAATTCAATCATGCCAATGACTCATCAAGACAAGCAATGACTCAACACAGAAAGTAATTATGCAAGGACATGACTCATCATCATGTCAATATCCAAGGCAATGACTCATCCCGACAAACAATTCAAGACATCAGAATAATTATTCAAGCGTACTGTTCACGACAGCTCGTCAGAATAATTATTCAAGAATACTGTTCAAAAAGGATAATAATTTAAGAATAGTCCAAGGTCTATTATTACTCAGCACTGTTCCACTTTTGACGTGGCTCCAGTCCAAGTTCTACTCAGCACTGTTCCACTTTTGACGTGGCTCAAGTCCAAGTTCAACAGCAAGCAACAATAATTCAAGATTGTCGGTAGTAATTATCAACACCAGATTCAATCTTTATCGTCCACTTGTACACATTTAATTCCATCTTGTATTCTATAAATAGATACTCAATAGCGTTGTATTAGGGATCATCTGATCATCTCATCATCACAAAATCGTGTAATTTACAAGATCAAAAATCACTACAAACCCTTCTCAACCTTCTCTCTCAAAACCCCTATACTCCATCTTTCAACCTTGTATCAAGTTTATTAATTCAAATCGAAGTAAGTTTTATTCATCTCTTTTTCTCATCTCAATTCTGCTATTTTGAAATTTGTCTCTGCATTTCAAAATTATTTTCCTGCTTCATATCAATTTGCTACTCTGCTCCCCTGCATTAATCCACACTTAGGCCTTAGCTATTACCCGGCCTAGGTCGATTCTGCTCCTCCTACTAGGAGGACCAGAATCGACCCAGGCCGGGTAATAGCTAAGGCCTAAGTGTGGATTAATGCAGGGGAGCGGAGTAGCAAATTGATAAGATGCAGGAAAGTAATTTTGAAACGCAAAAATGAATTTGAACATAACAAAATTGAAATGAGCAAAGGAGATGAATAAAACTTACTTTAATTTGAATTAATAAACTTGATACAAGGTTGGAGTACAAAGTTTTGAGAGAAGGTGGAGGTTGAGAAGGGCTTGTAGTGATTTTGATTTTGTGATGTTCTGCGATTCTCCCTAATACAACGCTATTGAGTATCTATTTATAGAATATAAGATGGAATTAAATGTATACAAGTGGACGATAAAGATTGAGTCTTGCGTTGATAACTTGTGCCGACAATCTTGAATTATTGCTGCTTCGTGTTGAACTTTGATTGGAACCACGTCAAAAGTGAAACAGTGTTTAATAATAATGAACCTTGGACTGTTCTTGAATTATTGTCCTTTTTGAACAGTATCTTGATGAGCTGTCTTCTTGAACAGTGTTTAGATAAGCTGTCGTGAACAGTACGCTTGAATAATTGTTCTGATGTCTTGAATTGTTTGTCGGGATGAGTCATTGTCTTGAATGTTGACATGATGATGAGTTATGTCCTTGTATAATTACTTGCCGTGTTGAGTCATTGCTTGTCTTGATGAGTCATAATTACTTGTCGTGTTAAGTCATTGCTTATCTTGATGATCCATTGGCAAGATTGAATTGAGTGGTGACACGTTGAATTGCCTTTGTAATTCCTAGTCACCTTTGTTGAATTATTCATCTTTGCCGTGCAAGGTGGGTAGCGAATTGATTGTTCTGAGATCATGTGTAGACTTTGAATTATTCAATGAATTTGGCTAAGTGGATGGCTTAAATGCATGTATGGAATCCTGCAAAACAAAAACTACGTAACGAAATAATGGCCCTTAGTTTTACCAAAGGTCGTGACCTTTGCGGGCTCTTTTCTTGATTTTGTTTTGTTTTCCTGGTTCTTCATTTTTTTTTATTTTTTTTTTCGAATACCGACGAGGGAGTAGAAGTAGAAATCTACTCAGAAGTCATAAGGGTCTTGAGCACAGGGACCGCCCCATGGATCATAGTCAGAATGATCTGAGGATGCGGGTGAATTGGAGGAGGCCGCTTTGGATAATAATAATTGTTTTTGTTTTTTGAGTAATTTGATTTCTCGCTTGAGTAATTGGAGTTCATCGAGCTCATTGGATGAGGTAGCTTTGCCTGTCTCATTGGATGAGGTAGCTTTCTCTGTGTCTTTTGAGGACCGTTCTTGCTTCTTTTGAGGGGTTGAGGGTATTGATCGTGGACGTCTAAGGAACAAAACTTGGTAACTGCAAATTTTTCCCACCATTTGATCTTATAGTCCCTGATGAGAGAGAATTATGCGGGTGGTGGATAATATTGTATAATACTGAAGGACCAACAAAAAATCCATGGAATACCGAATTTCTTGTGAAATAAGATTTCTGTGAGGTCTGGAGGATTTGTGGCGTAGGTGGAATAAAATTGAAATGAGTTTTTGATTTCTTCTGGCCATATGATTTGTAGACTACCATAGATAGTCCACCATTCATAAAACCATAATGGAAAGATAAATTCAGGCCTTGTATCAAAACTAAAGAACCAAGAATGATTGAATGGTCGATAGAGAAACGTTTCATACCAAGCTTTTTGATAATCAATATAGTGATAACCTGATGGATTGAATGGAACAGAAAAGGATTTGGTAGTATATGTAGTAGGTCAGTCTTTTCCTGTAAGAACTTTGAGAATTCGACATTTGGAATAGGCTATAAAATTTGGTGTATGTTTATCGGGAATGTGTTCTATTTCTACAGATTTTGAATCAACCAGGATAAGTTGATAAAATTGTCGTGTTTTAAATGGAGAATCGGGAATATGGTAGCATTCTAGAAGAAACGTAGCTTTGACTAATTTATTGAGTTTGAGAAGAGATTGGGGTTCTCAGTATTTAGTATAGGCAACCGAATTGTGTATTGGTTTAATGAAATATTTAGGTGGATCGAAAGAAGACATTTGAGTAGGAGATGAAGGAGGTTTGATTGAGGCGTGAGCATAGGATAATGAAAGAAAATCTTCAGAAGGTAAGATTTGGAACTGATTTGTAACTGGGATTGAATATTGAGGATGGGTTTGGGTTGGAGTAGCAGGTGTCATGGCATATTGCTATGAAGTTTGAATTTTTCTTTCTTTTTTATTGTCTTGATTCATAGTGGTGGCTGAAAATAAGATATTGAAGTTGTTAGTAGTAATAGAACAAAATTATAGTTTTGGCCCATGCAGGTATTGGGTATGCTAGGATTGAGTTTGTGTCAAGGGCTGATGATGTGATCCTTGTAAAAATTCTCGTGTTAAGAAATCAGGTAAAGAGTTGTCTTTGCCTTGAATAAATTCAATGTCAAAATCAAAGGCAGATAAAATAGCTTGCCAGCGGGCGAATATTTGTTTAGAAACAATGTTTTGAACATCCTTTTGAAGAATTTCTTTTGCAGATTTGCAATCTATGCGAAGAAGAAATTTTTTATTAAATAAATCATCTTGAAATTTGGAGATACATAAAACGATTGATAAAATTTCCTTTTTGATTGTTGAATAATTCTTTTGAGTGTCATTCCAAATGCCGGAATGGTAGCGGACTATTTGTTCGACAGAAGCAGAGGGGAGTCGCTTCTGTTGAAGGATGTCGCCGTAGCCTATGTCAGAGGCATCGGTTTGGACTACCATGAAGGCATTTGGGTGGGGTATTCCAAGACATGGTAAGGTTTTGACTCTTTGTTTGAATAGCTTGACAATATTAGTATGTTCTTCAGACCATGGAGGAAAATCCTTTCGTAATCTTTTATAGAGAGGTTCACAAAATTGCCTTAATTTTGGGGAAAATTCAGACACATAATTAAGACAACCCAGAAAACGTTGTAGTTGAGTTTTATCTTTGATTTCGTCTGGAAATTTATCTGCAAATTCAATGGCCCTAGCGATTGGGCGTATAGTGCCTTGATAGATATCATGTCCCAAAAATCTAATTTTGGTTTGGAATAGTTTCATCTTTGGTGCTGATACAACTAATCCATTCTTTTTTATAACGTGTAAAAAGGTATGAAGATGTTTAAAATGCTGATCAATACTATTGGAATAGACGAGAACATCATCTATATATACTATTGTGAAATGAGTGTAAGGATTAAAAATATCATTCATAATGTTTTGAAATTCAGAAGGTGCGTTCTTTAGGCCAAAGGGCATGACATTCCACTCATAATGTCCGAATGGGACGGTAAATGCGGTTTTATATCTATCTTCCTCTTTAATTTGAATATGCCAAAAACCACTTTTCATATCGAATTTTGAGAATATTGTTGCCTCATATAAGCGATTGAGTAAGTCACGTTTATTAGGAATGGGATATCGGATCCATTGTAATACTTTGTTTAAAGGTTTATAATTAATAACTAAATGAGGGGCACCTCGCTCCTTTTCAGCTTGATTATTAACATAAAATGCTGCACAGCTCCAAGGGGACTTAGATGGTCTAATTAATCTCTTTTTTAATGAGGTTTCTATTTCCTTTTTACAGAATTCAAGGAGTTCTTTATTCATTTGAATGGGTCTAGCTTTAGTTGGAATATTTTTTTCAGAGAAATCTTTTTCATAAGGAAGTGATATGATATGCTTTTTTCTTTGCCAAAAGGCGTTGGGGAGATCAGAGCATACTTCAGTTTTAAACAATTCGTATAGTTCGTGTATTTGCTTTTGAATAGAGGGTTGCCGTAACCTTTCTTCAATTTTTTTATAAATAATTTCATTTTGTAAACATTGAATATGTTTTTTCTTTTCGTGAAGAAGATTAATTTGTTTTAATGTGAAGGAATTTTGTAATAAAGATGACTCTTTTTGATAAATAGGGACGACGAATTTGAATGATATTATTGTTCCCATAACTTCTGTATGCACACCAATTTGATCTACTTTGAATGGATAGATTTGAGTCATGAAAGGAGTTCCAAGAATGACTTCTTGACCTATATTTTGTACTAAGATGAATGAGTTTTTAAAACAAAATCCCTGATTGCATATATAAGCATTAGATAATTTATACCTAATTTGTAATGCCGTACCATTAGCATTATGGAGTCGTTCTTTTGTTTTTTCATAATATATAGAGGGAATTAGTCCTTCCTGAATACAATTTTGATCTGCGCCACTATCTAGTAGTGCAATAGTATTCAATTCAAAACTATCTTTAATTCTTAGAGTAATATGAATATACCATTTTTGGAAATTTATTTGATTAATAGTTGGAACAAATTGTTGATCTGAAAGAGGGTTATTCTCAATGAATAGTGACCTTGTTTCTAATTCAAGATCTTTTCTTTGTAATAAATTTTCATATAATTCCTTAATTTGTTTCTTTAATCTATTAACTACGTTTTTTAAGTCTTGAATATTAACCAGTTTTAAATTATTTAGAATCCTACGTGTTTCAGATATTTTATTGATGCTTACCTTATGAGGAGGTTCTAAAGAATCTTCTTTTATGAGTATACTTTTGAGTTTTTGTAAATACCCTTTCCGTAATACGGTATCTTGAATTTGTTCAATGAAAACCAATAAAAATTCTTTTTTACTATTATTAGTAATTATGACATTAATAGACTTATAGCATAGTCTTGAGAACTCGTTACTTGATGAATATTTGCTGGATGCATTTTCCAATTTTTTGATAATATTGTCTTCATATTTAGAGGAAGATGACAAATTTTCTAATTGATTAGGCGTATCTTTGAGTTTAAATAAGGTAATTTATTTTTCTTGAATGTCTGGATGTTCTGCACAGATTTCATTGAGTTTCTTTTTAACTTTACAATTTGTTGTATAGTGGCCTAATTTACCATACTTATAACAAGTATTAGTATTATCAGTTTTTCTTTTTGGAGTAGGCTTTTTAGGACTTAATTTTTTGTAAGTATGTGGTTTCTTCTTATTAATTTGAGTTTTTCTTCGTTTTTTGATAGAGGGAGATTCTAACTTATTTGAACGTCTTATTTTGAATAAAGGTTTTGCAATCGCATCTAAAAAATTTGGTTTGTCCTTCTTAATATCATTAATATCTAAGTTTTCTAGTTTTTCAGTTAATGAATCAGCTTCTTGTTTTTTAACAATTGCTTCAACTTGAGTAGAGACCATATTGACTTATTGAGACACGGTATGTAATACTTGATTTGTATAATTATTTTGATGATATACCTTTTTAATATCGTTTAGCATTACTTGACTATTTTCTGGATCATTTCTTCCTATTTTGAATGGGACTGCTGGAATATTTCCTTAAGGGGTATTTAATACGATTTCTTGTAATGGAGGGGTAAAAGAAGTAAATGTTTGACCATTTAAGAGGGTCCATTTTTTTGCAAAATTAATATTAGTGTTTATTTCACTAACTTGGAATGGGTCTGGAAGATTATTATCTAAGGCAAACATAGCCCACCAATTAAAGAAAGGAATATTGACTTAGTGTCTTTCCATGAATGAATACCAATTTTGCCTAATGAATGCTTGAGCTTTTAAATCAAAGTGTGAAAGGAACCATTCTCTTTTGACTTTGTTTTTTATTGAATTGAAATCTTGACGTAAGTAATCTTCGTTGATTGCAAAAGGTGTTGAAATAACATTTATTGAGGAAAATGATGGAGGTTGCACAGTTGAGTAGGTTGGGGAACCTACAGATGAAGTAACTTCATCTATTGGCTCAGCTATGGGAGCTTTGTAATAAATCTTTTAAGTATCTTCTTTATCATTTGAATAATTATAACTAGTTGGCCTAGAAGGCATTGTATATGAAGTTCGAGGGAGTTCTAAATTGTCTAAAGATTTTAAAGATAAACTTCGCTCTTTAGTTGAATTAAATCTTATTAGTACTCTACCATCAGTCTCTTCTATGATTTGTTTAGGAATTTTCCAAGTACACACATCAATTTGATTACTAACTTCCCTACTGTTCACCACATTTGAGTTCTTACTACAACCTAAACTAAGACGATCTCTAACCCAAGAGGCCATCTGAGTTACGTTGGAGCACTTAGCTAAGAGTCATGCACATCCTACTGGGACCATTGGGACCACCCCACCGGGACCACCTCACCTGGGCTGACCAACGGACTTACTGGGGTTGACCAACAGCTGACCAACGCTAGCAACGGCGTGACACTACCTAAGGGCACCTACTTGGCTCTGATACCAGGAGGAGCAGGATCGACCTAGGCTGGGTAATAGCTAAGGCCTAAGTGTGGATTAATGCATGGGAGCGGAGTAGCAAATTGATAAGATGCAGGAAAGTAATTTTGAAACGCAAAAATGAATTTGAAAATAACAGAATTGAAATGAGCAAAGAAGATGAATAAAACTTACTTTGATTTGAATTAATAAACTTGATACAAGGTTGGAGTACAAAGTTTTGAGAGAAGGTGGAGTTTGAGAAGGGCTTGTAGTGATTTTGATTTTGTGATGTTCTGCGATTCTCCCTAATACAACGCTATTGAGTATCTATTTATAGAATACAAGATGGAATTAAATGTATACAAGTGGACGATAAAGATTGAGTCTCGCGTTGATAACTTGTGCTGACAATCTTGAATTGTTGCTGCTTCGTGTTGAACTTTGACTGGAACCACGTCAAAAGTGAAACAGTGTTGAATAATAATGAACCTTGGACAGTTCTTGAATTATTGTCCTTTTTGAACAGTATCTTGATGAGCTGTCTTCTTGAACAGTGTTTAGATAAGCTGTCGTGAATAGTACGCTTGAATAATTGTTCTGATGTCTTGAATTGTTTGTCGGGATGAGTCATTGTCTTGGATGTTGACATGATGATGAGTCATGTCCTTGCATAATTACTTGCCGTGTTGAGTCATTGCTTGTCTTGATGAGTCATAATTACTTGCCGTGTTGAGTCATTGCTTGTCTTGATGAGCCATTGGCATGATTGAATTGAGTGGTGACACGTTGAATTGCCTTTGTAATTGCTAGTCACCTTTGTTGAATTATTCATCTTTGCCGTGCAAGGTGAGTAGTGAATTGATTGTTCTGAGATCATGTGTAGACTTTGAATTATTCAATGAATTTGGCTAAGTGGATGGCTTGAATGCATGTATGGAATCCTGCAAAACAAAAACTACGCAAAGAAATAATGGCCCTTACTTTTGCCAAAGGCCATGACCTTTGCGGGCTCTTTTCTTGATTTTGTTTTGTTTTCCTGGTTCTTCATTTCTATTTTTTTTTTTTGAATACCGACTAGGGAGTAGAAGTAGAAAGCTACTCAGTAGTCATAAGGGTCTTGAGCACAGGGACCGCCCCATGGATCATAGTCAGAATGATCTAAGGATGCGGGTGAATTGGAGGAGGCCGCTTTGGATAATAATAATTGTTTTTGTTTTTTGAGTAATTTAATTTCTCGCTTGAGTAATTGGAGTTCATCGAACTCATTAGATGAGGTAGCTTTGCCTGTCTCATTGGATGAGGTAGCTTTGTCCGTGTCTTTTGAGGACCGTTCTTGCTTCTTTCGAGGGGTTAAGGGTATTGATCGTGGTGTATGCAGCAGTTTTGCTTGAACAACGTCTAAGGAACAAAACTTGGTAACTGCAAATTTTTTCCACCATTTGATCTTATAGTCCCTGATGAGAGAGAATGATGCGGGTGGTGGATAATATTGCATAATACTGAAGGACCAACAAAAAATCCATGGAATACCGAATTTCTTGTGAAATAGGATTTCTGTGAGGTCTGGAGGATTTGTGGCGTAGGTGGAATAAAATTGAAATGAGTTTTTGACTTCTTCTGGCCATATGATTTGTAGGCTACCATAGATAGTCCACCATTCATAAAACCATAATGGAAAGGTAAATTCAGGTCTTGTATCAAAACTAAAGAACCAAGAATGATTGAATGGTCGATAGAGAAATGTTTCATACCAAGCTTTTTGATAATCAATATAGTGATAACCTGACGGATTGAATGGAACAGAAAAGGATTTGGTAATATATGTAGTAGGCCAGTCTTTTCCTGTAAGAACTTTGAGAATTCGACATTTGGAATAGGCTATAAAATTTGGTGTATGTTTATCGGGAATGTGTTCTATTTCTACAGATTTGGAATCAACGAGGATAAGTTCATAAAATTGTCGTGTTGAATGGAGAATCAGGAATATGGTAGCATTCTGAAAGAAATGTAGCTTTGACTAATTTATTGAGTTCGAGAAGAGATTGGGGCTCTCGATATGTAGTATAGGCAACCTGATTGTGTATGGGTTTGGTGAAATATTTGGATGGATCGAAGGAAGACGTTTGAGTAGGAGATGAAGGAGGTTTGATTGAGGCATGAGCATAGGATAATGGAGGAAAATCTGCAAAAGGTAAGGTTTGGAACTAGTTTGTAACTGGGATTGAATATTGAGGATGGGTTTGGGTTGGAGTAGCAAGTGTCATGGCATATTGCTGTGAAGTTTGAATTTTTCTTTCTTTTTTATTGTCTTGATTCATAGTGGTGGCGGAAAATAATTCATTATCATCTGATCCAGTAATGCTAAATGATATTAAAAAAGTATATGGTTTCTTTTTATTAATTTGAGTTTTTCTTCGTTTTTTGACAGATGGAGCTTCTAACTTTGGGAGACAAAAGGCCTCACAAAAAGAACCTAACTCTTTTCGCTTGACAGCATTATCTGTTGAATATCTGGCTTGTAACTTTAATTCATTGCATAAAGAAATTCCTTCCTTTTTAATAAAGCTTAATAATTGACCAAACGTAATTTGTTCGAATGGAATAGGGCTTTTACCAATGAGTTCGCTTAATTTGTTGAATACTCGTTGAGAAAATAAGGATGGTAATCCTGAAATGAATTTTTCTTTCCAATAGGGTTGACGATAGTCTTCCCTTTTTAATAGATATGTTAAAAATGTATCTTTGTACCAATTGTAGTCTTCTAGAGTTGGCACCTTAGATTTGTTAAAAGAATATCTGTTGCAGCTGTAATATCTTTCGACTTCCAAGAAAATTAGTAACTATTGTATAAATTAATGTTTCTATATTGTCTAGTTGTCCCTGAGAATTAGTATGAGTTCTAATTTTAGTACGTTCATCTTCTTGAATATAATTTTCCCACCAATTTTTTAGTATACCAGTGAATCCTGATGTTAATAAATCAAAAGCTTGTAAATCTGTTGCATGTTTAGTTGAATAGGCTGTATAAGCAATTAACATTCTTTGGAGGGTTATGAATATTTCATGGTTACTACGACCATCTATATTCCATTCATATATTGAATCACCAGCAAAGTTTTCAGTAATTATTGTTTTTGTACTTTCAAGGTGAAGATCTGGAGGAGTTTGTTTGTAGTAATAGGGAATTTTTTTTTGATATATTTTATTAATATTTTGGAAATTATCATCTAGTTGAGGTAAATCTTTTTCTAAAATATTAACTGTACTTTTAACGGAATTAGATGTTAAAGTTTCTGCTTCCTTTAATTTTTCTTCTATTTTTGAAATTAATGGAGTATTAGCATCTGGGAGTTCTAATTTATTTGAACGTCTTATTTTGAATAAAGGTTTTGCAATCTCATCTAAGAAGTTTGGTTTGTTCTTTTTAGTATCATTAATATCTAGGTTTTCTAGTTTTTCAGTTAATGAATCAACTTCTTATTTTTTGACAATTGCTTCAACTTGAGTAGAGACCATATTGACTTGTTGAGATACTGTATCTAATACTTGATTTGTATAATTATTTTGATGATATACCTTTTTAATATCACTTAGCATTATTTGACTAGTTTCTGGATCATTTCTACCTATTTTGAATGGGACTGCTGGAATATTACCTTCAGGGGTATTTAATACGATTTCTTGCAATGGAGGAGTAAAAGAAATAAGCGTTTGACCATTTAAGAGGGTCCATTTTTTTACAAAATTAATATTGGTATTTATTTCACTAACTTGGAATGGGTCTGGAAGATTATTATTTAAGGCAAACATAGCCTACCAATTAAAGAAAGGAATATTGACTTGGTGTCTTTCCATGAATAAATACCAATTTTCCCTAATGAATGCTTGAGCTTTTAAATCAAAGTGTGAAAGGAACCATTTTCTTTTGACTTTGTTTTTTATTGAATTGAAATCTTGACGTAAATAATCTTTGTTGATTGCAAAAGGTGTTGAAATAACATTTATTGAGGAGAATGATGGAGGTTGCATAGTTGAGTAGGTTGGAGAACCTACAGATGAAGTAACTTCATCTATTGGCTCAGCTATGGGAGCTTTGTAATAAATCTTTTGAGTATCTTCTTTATCATTTGAATAATCATAACTAGTTGGCCTAGAAGGCATTGAATATGAAGTTCGAGGGAGTTCTAAATTGTCTAAAGATTTTGAAGATAAACTTCGTTCTTTAGTTGAATTAAATCTTATTAGTACTCTACCATCAGGCTCTTTTACGATTATTGAATATTCTTTTGAGCAATATTTCTTGGTGGCCTGGTATTTTGAATTATAAATTCTTGAGGAATAATAATTTCATTCCACTTTAATAATTTAGGAGTAAAGGTAGTAATATTATCTGATTCAGCTTTTAGTAGTATGGTTTCATCTAAACTAAAGGTTTCTTCATGATCTTTTATTGATAAAGCCGTATTGAAATCAAACTTACCTATTTGATAAATCGTTTTTATCTTTTGTTTAGGAACTTTCTAGTTAGCTACATCAATTTGACTACTAACTTTCCTACTGTTCACCACATTTGAGTTCTTACTACTACTTAAACCAAGACGATCTCTAATCTAAGAGGCCATCTGAGTTACGTTGGAACACTTAGCTAAGAGTCATGCACATCCTACCGGGACCACTGAGACCACCTCACCGGGACCACCTCACCTGGGCTGACCAACGGACTTACTGGGGCTGACTAACAGCTGACCAACGCTAGCCACGGCGTGACACTACCTAAGGGCACTTACTTGGCTCTGATACCAGAAGGAGCAGGATCGACCTAGGCCGGGTAATAGCTAAGGCCTAAGTGTGGATTAATGCAGGGGAGCGGAGTAGCAAATTGATATGATGCAGGAAAATAATTTTGAAACGAAAACGAAAAACGAATTTGAAAATAACAGAATTGAAATGAGAAAAGGAGATGAATAAAATTTACTTTGATTTGAATTAATATACTTGATACAAGGTTGAGAGATGGAGTACAGGATATGGAGAAGGCTTTTTTCCTTGAAGGAAGAAGGAGGAGGTTGAGAAGGATTTGTAGTGTTTTTCGATCTTGCAAATTACACGATGCCTAATACAACGCTATTGAGTATCTATTTACAGAATACAAGATTGAATTAAAGGTAAACAAGTGGACGATAAAGATTAAGTCTTGTGTTGATAATTGCTGCCGACAATCTTGAATTATTGTGGCTTTGTGTTGAACTTGGACTGGAGCCACGTCAAAAGTGGAACAGTGCTGAGTAATAATGGACCTTGGACTATTCTTGAATTATTGTCCTTTTTGAACAGTATTCTGATGAGCTGTCTTCTTGAACAGTGTTCTTGAATAATTACTCTGATGAGTTGTCGTCTTGAATAGTATACTTGAATAATTATACTGATGAGCTGTCCCGAACAGTGTTTAGATAAGCTGTCGTGAACAGTACGCTTGAATAATTGTTCTGATGTCTTGAATGGTTTGTCGAGATGAGTCATTACCTTGGATGTTGACATGATAATGAGTCATGTCCTTGCATAATTATTTGCCGTGTTGAGTCATTGCTTGTCTTGATGAGTCATTGGCATGATTGAATTGAGTGGTGACACGTTG
>JAKOGI010002143.1:132500-138345 GCA_029747015.1 Carnegiea gigantea
CAATGAAGCATAGGTGATTCTGGGGAGCCAAGCATACCCTGATTTTAATGAATTTTGAGTGAATTTCGCATTTATTTCCTTGAATAAATGATAGAATTTTGAAAAACTCAACAAAAATTGTTAGATTTAAAATTTTCAAACGAATTTGATGATTTGAATGCAAATTCATAAATGAATGTAGATAGAGACCATGAAACAAATGTGAAGACCTTAGAAAGAGGAACTAGATTGTACAGAGAGAGCACTGAGTGTGAAAAATGTAGAAATTAGTGTGTTTATGGGCTTCAAAAACAACCCAGTTTATCACATGCACAATAGCTTTGTATTAGGTTTTTTTTTTTTTTGGGAAATTTATGGTACTCCTAGGACTAAGATATACTAATTGGGACCACCCCACTCACTTGTCTCCTCTAGCTAGGACCACCCGCACACTTGGTTGTTGGCCAGTCATGCTAAGACTAGGGCATGGGTTTTTATCTTTTACAAACCAACTAGAATTGTTTCTATTAATTTTCTAAAAACAACCAGTTGGACAAAAATTCAAGTTCCTATACATTTTGAGATTCAAGTGCCCTACATGGTGCAAATGTTTATGTGCCCCAGCTGTTGATTTGCTTTTCTCAAAAAGTCTTATCCGAATGTAGTGCTTGTTTGCTTCAAGAGCGATTGTTGGTATGAAATGTTATCATTTCTTATTTTCTTCTACTTCATATCTCATCTTTAGGTTTTATTTGGTGAAGGCATATGATCCTTGAACTGTTTGACATCATGGATTCTAGAAGATCTTAGCATTATTTAATCTAGAGAAGCAGTTATACTAGGAGAATTTCACATTTATCCATGCCAAATTGCTTTTAAAATAGTTTTACGAACTAGTCATTTGTCTGATAGTTCATTTTTCATGTTGCTTGTCCATTTTCTTGTCAGCTTATGTATTTTGGTGCTCTAGATGTTCATTAGAAGTTCTTGCTATTCGTGGTTTTGCTGGCTATATATTTGAGATGGAACAACCTAAACCTATCAGTCTTTGGTCTTTTGGTGTGAACGTTAACCTATTTTATAAGTTTCACTTTTCACAATTGGTTAGAGTTACCTATCAATGCACTAATCAATTTCAAGGAAAATTTTTCAATCATGTCAAAGAAGATTAGCACTACTTGTGCTAGAACATATCTAAGTTATGAAATTGAAGTTCAACGAAAGTATTTACTTATTAGCCAACAAGGATAACCTACATTACTGAGTTAAGCATACCCTGGCTTTGTTGCCTTGGGTGGTCTAGGCTAAGATGAAGCACCACATGTCGATACCAGTGTAAGCAAAAATCGAGCTTTACAGATTTCTAAATAGGTTTGAAAATTGACCATTAATAGTATTTGGGTTGATTGTTGGTATTTCTCCCGTTAAGGTGACCTTGATTCCACTACCTTAAGAGGAAATAAATTCTTTATATAGCAAAATTATGTTCAGACAATGGATCAAGGCCTACTAATCCTAATTTGGTTTAGATAATCTCGCAACCTATAGTGCCCATACTTGAACTAGCTAATGACTAACCCGACTACCCTATTTACCATTATTTGAAAAGTAAAAAAAGGGGGTTTCAGAACTATCCTTATCGAGTCAATATGAGTTTGTTCAAAGAGGCATGACTCAGACACATAAAGAAATAAGAAGCAAAGTTCATAGTTTTGTCTAGGATCATATCTTTTATATCCCATAAGTAGTTTTTAAGGGACCTTCCAAGCAAAAATATGTCCATTTGATATAGCTAATTATTGCCAAAATACATCTCCATAGCATATAACTTTTCCATATAACAGCATAACTTGGTCCTTAAACCCCCTCCCTAAATTACTAGAACTCACATCTTTCATCCAAAACCCCCATTTATAAGGTTCATGCATGCTCGTCTATAGAAGAAAAATGCAGTCTTCTATCTCACATGCTTCCAAATGTTCCAGTATCTACGATTGAAGCATAGGGAACAATTATATTATTATCAATAAAGTGACGTCTAAGGAAATATGTTATTTGCAATCTCATTTTTGACGTGTACTAGATCTTAAGACATTTAGAATGATCTCTGAAAAACTTTGGGGGGACGGGGGGTTCCTTTATATTTATAACATGTAAAATGTACTGGATATCTAGAATAATATAGGGGGAATATTCTCAATGTTTGTAAGAGGATATGTTATTCAATTCGTAATAGGATATGTTATTTTCATAGGATATTTGTGCAAAAGTGTGTAGAATATTAATGCATGAGATAGGATGAAATCAATTTGTACCGCCTATTGAGGAGGTACAAGACTATAAATACCTAACGAGATCCAAGGTTGTAATCAATTGAGTGAAAAGTGACAAAAGACATTCTCCCAAAGTCCCTTATGTGTTACTCCTCTTAGATAAATAGATTTATCTCATCGCTTGCTTAGCTTTCTAAACTGAAGCCAAATATCCTTGAGAAGGTTTACCAGTAAACTTGGTTGAGCAAAGTTTTTTTTCCCCTCTCCAAAGGTAAACACATGAGCCAGAATAAATGTTATGCGCCTCTTCTTATATGAGTACGCCCAACTACATCTTTTTCTAAGATGGTCCTAAGTGATGGTTAGAAGCATAAATCAATAACAAACGAATCTGTAATAGAATGTCTAAATTTAGAAAGCCAATCTGTTACCATGTTGGCCTCTCTAAAGATATGGTTGGTGATAATCTGAAATCCTTGCTCTCTCCGGGTGTGAATATCTTTAATGATATGCTGAATCTGCCATGGTATATGGATCTTCCCTTGTAAAGCATGTATGACTATCTTGTCACCTTCAACACTAAGATTATGGTAGCCTGCTTGTATTGCTACATATACTTCTCGTAATACTCTGTCCTCTGCCACTAAAATTATAGTAACTCCATAATAAGTTGCTACTGCCTTGAGTAATTTGTCAGCACAATCCTGTAATATGAAACCGTCTGTTGCTGAGAAATTGATGAGCGACCCGTCAAATTGAGTTTGGCGAGTCCAGGAGGATGGGAATGCCACCTCACATAGTGGATTGAGGTATGAAGGGAAGAAGAAGCCCCCATGAAATAAGTATCAACCAACATGGAAGTTTGGCTCCTCTATTCCACTACAACTTTTTTTTGCATGTATTAAACAAGCAAGAGGGTTAAAAATTTCATTCCTAAACACTGTTGCATTTCTAGATTTTCAAATACTCCACAAAAGAAAGGAGAATTTTTGTCTTAAACTTGGGTTATGAGAGAATTGTATTCTACCCATACTTTGTGGAATATCTTGGCATCCAATAGGAGAGGAACTTAAAGAAAGTCATTGATGCTTATTTGCTACTCCCTAAACCTTCTTTACAATTATCAGTCTTTAAAAAGATGTTCAGTAGATTCAATGTCATCAAGACATAAGGGGCAAGATGAATCAATGATTGGGCAAAGTGTTGTTTGCCAACAATTTCGGGTATTTAGGTTGTCCGAAAGTCATCTCCTAATGCAAACCAAAGCTATGTTGGGGGCATCCCTCCACCCCCCCTCCCCCCAAACAAATCAAGCTCAATATAGACACTATCTGGTGAGGAAATATTTTGAAGGAGTAACTGGTACGGGTTTTCAAAAAATGCAACCGGTCAATCCTTGACAACATTGTTATTCGATGTATATTCTTGCCCTTTTTAGTGCCTTTCTGTTTGCTTGGATGTCATTAATGAATTAATACAACTCATGAATATCAAAGTCTTTTTTTTCATGAAATGAGTTCAAGCATTAAACTGTGTGTATATAAGCATTAAAATGTGGGTACATGGTATATTTTTATGGGCAATTTGTACGTACTAAATAGGTACAGGCTTTTGGTAGTTATTAAAGGGGGAAAAAAAAGGTGAGTCATGCGTTATACTGTTCATAGTGTCATCATTCGGAGCTTATTGTGTACTACATAAATGATATCTATAAGATACATATAAGGACTCCCTTGAATTTGTCTATTAGGATTAACATTTTAGAAAATTTGAAACTCAATTCTAAGGCCTTACTCAAAATATAGTCATTTATTTAATATTTTTTATTTTTGATATTGAAGCTCTACTACTCTATAACAGTAATAATAGTAGTACTAGTAGTAGTAGCAGCAGCAATAATAATAACAACAACAGCAGCAACAACAACAACAACAACCACAACAACAACAACAACAACAACAACAATAATAATAATAATAATAATAATAACAACAATAACAACAACAACAACAACAACAACAACAACAACAATAATAACAACAACAACAACAACAACAACAACAATAATAATAATAATAATAATGCCCTTGTCATTTTGAAAATAATGAAGTATTACTCTAACATGTTGAATGAATAATAATATAGTTCCTTCATGTGGTTGGCATTAAGTTTTATAAGATATCTGCAAAGTTTAAGATTTTTATTCTTAAATTGTCCGCATTTGTAAATTGACATTTAGATTTTTCAATCGTGACGGTTTGTGGCAAGATTTATGTTTATTTTAATTTTTATTAAAGTTTTCTTTTATGAGAAGAGTTTAGTAGATCATGTAAATGTCGTCGTTGGGTGCATTAAATTAAGTCACCTATTTCAACTTACAATTCTAAAGAAACCCAGGGTTGTTGCATTGATGACTATAATAATAAACCCACGATTAGTTTAATAGATAGGTTTAACTTTTCCTAATTTATATAAGCATTTATATTTATATTGGGGTCAATCACCACTTGGAATTTTAAGTTATATTTTTATATGACATGAACCATTTTATTATCATGCAATACCACACAGTATTAAAATATCAAAATTCTATTTATTCATTAAGCTAAAAATATCGGTTGTTATATGAACATCCCAAGAGTGTCGCAAATATTGTGCTCCTCGCAAGCAAAACACATTTGTTTCAACGAGTTGCAAATTCTTGTTGTTTATTTTACATTTATATCAATAATATATGATTATTCTTTATTCAATTAATTTAACCGTCATCAATTTTATTACCTATATTCAAGTATCAATATTAAATAATTATTTCTTTATTCAATTATTTTAATAATTACAAATTTAAATAAAGAAAGATTGCAAATATAAAATGTAATTTTAGTTATGATAATGGACACACCTATAATAAATTGATTGGTTTGATATTCTAGTTGTCATCATTCATTATCAAAATTTGAGAGACATCCCCATCCCCAACCCCCAGGCCAAATGACATTAAACATAAGCCAAAAATAAAAGATATGTATCCCATACAAAGATAAAGCATAAAAAGGTAGGAGAACTAAATTTGTAATGGATGTTTTTAAAAAAGAAAAAAGGGAAAAAAGATGAAAATGTTAGTGTCAAAATGTACACATATATAATGATTATATATTTAGCTTTGAATTATGTGAATGCATTTATATATCATAAATGATTTAATTATTTTACGTTTCTTATTTTTGTTTTTCAGTTAGCATGTCTTTAAATAATGATGTTTATTTTACAAATATGATACAATCATTGGACACTTATTTTTAATCATGAGATTATTTAGCAAATATATCCATTACTACCCACAACAAAATTATAGCATTTAGGAGTTGAGACTCAAACTTGCCTTATCTTCGAAATGATCCTATATCTTTTTAACAACTAACTACAAATTGATATATTACATATATTAAATTAAATCTAATCCTTTGACAATGAATCCTTTGATTACAAATTTCTTATTATATGACAAATGCATTTACATGTTTCAAAATTTTATATATATATATATATATATATATATATATATATATACATATATATATATATATATATAT
>JAKOGI010002144.1:0-2500 GCA_029747015.1 Carnegiea gigantea
TATATATATATATATATATATATATATTGTTAGCTTTTTTAAAAGCTCACATTGGGTTTTTTAACATGTTTTGATGAAAGACAAAAATGGATTAATCAATTGACATATTCATCATGTTATAGTTAATGATCTTGATAATTGTTATTGTTTAAATGTGCTATATTTTGGAAGTGGATGTTGGAATATTAATATTACTTAGATTGATTTTATATTAGGTGTCACAATATCTTTGACATTGTTTAATATTCAAATTTGCACATGTTATCTTTGTGATGTTATATTGTGAGATTCAAATTTGAATTTAAGATTGTGGAGCTATATTTGAACATGTCAAAGATTTGCTCTTAATATGATAATATCTTGGGATAGAATATCTTGGAAGATTATGCTGCAAATTAGGAATGATTCTAGAAGATCCTCAGCCAAGATATTCAGCCTAAATCAAGAAAAGTAGCCGTTCGAAGTGCCTGAGCAAGAACATAAAAAATCAAGGGCTTGAAATGCCAATTCATGTCCTTGAAATTAGGTATGGAGATTGAATTTTCACAAGATGTGCAACGGTTAGTTGCTATATTTTTCTTCACTCTTCTTTACACCTTTCATCTATAGAAGGGGAAAAGATTGGCAGTAAGAGAACACAGGAGAGAGAGCAAGCACTCATTAGCATACACATTACTCGAGAACTTATTGGCATACCTTGAGCTTGAATCTGCTTCTATATTTATATGTCACATTTCATTTTATTGTTCAAGTTGTAATTTGGGTGGGATCATAGAGTTGAAGGGTCAACTCTACCAGTGACTTGTTGAAGGGTCAACTTGTAGTTTGGAACTTAGAGTAGGTGTACTCTAGAGTTGTAATAATCCCTCCTCATAAAATTGGGTTAATCCTAGAGTTAGGGAACTCTAGGCGGGGACTAAGCTTAGTTGATGCTAACCTCGTAAAAGATTACTCGTATCTTATCCACATTCATCTTTCCACTCTTTACTTGATTAATTTGTAATATTGATCATCACCCTATTCAAACCCCTCCTCTAGGGTGATTTAACTAGCCAAATTGGGCCAACAATTGGTATCAGAGCTAGTACTATTTTTTAAAGACTTTACCGTCTAATAATTCGATCTCATGGCTAGTTATGATTTTGACTCTGATTGCCCTTCGCTTTTTAAAGGTACTAATTATTTTTTTGTGGCAGGAAACAATGGGATGTTATATCAAGTACAAGGGTCTCGATCTTTGGGAGATCATAGTCAAAGGCCCAATAATTATTGAGAAATCGAAGATGAATATGTTGAAGATGATTACAAGCAGATATCCAAAAATTTTAAAGCTATAAACATTTCATTTTGTGCTCTTACAGTTGATATTTATGCGCTTATCTCACATTGTGATAGTGCTAAGGAAATTTGGGAGACTCTTTATAATTTATATAGTACTAATCAAAATGTAGTACTAAGCGAATTTGTGGCGCAGGACAAAATAATCATGGATGGAAATGTTAAGCAAGTTGAGGATCACCAGCTACATGAAGAGCAAGAACATGAAAATGATAATCCAATTCAACAGTTTATATATAGTGATGTCAAGCATGTCCAAATTGAGGAATTTCTTGAAAATGGTGAGAAAAATAATAATTCTAGTTTTTCATATATTCTCCAAAGCGATAAGGATGAGGTAACATCCATAATTGAATTTCTAAATAATAGTTTTTCTTCAAGTTGTCATATTTCCTATGATTTAAATACCACACCAAATTTTCAACTTTCAAAAATTCTTGATTGTGGTGTTAAATCAAGAAAATGTGTCAAGATTGAGGGAAAGAAAAATTTTACCTCATTAATTTTTCTTACTTCTAACAATTTTGAATACAAGAAGAAAAGGATATTAAGTTTTGGTCAAGCAACTTCATTCTTGAAGAAATCAAAAAGGAATGCGCATGTTCGTGGGATATTATTGATTCCTCATTTATGTACTAATAACAAATTTTCAATAGCATTTGATCTTCTTGAAAACTTAGGGGGGCAAGGAAATATTGGAGCTTCGCAAAGGCATATGGTAAGTACTTATAGTTTGCCAAAAGTAAAAATAAGGTAAGTTCATTTGTTTTGTCATTGCTCAGATTTCAAGGCCCTGAAGTACAGTCCAAGGCCTTGAACTGTAGATAGAAACTGAAAATTTTGGTATGATTGAATCAAGGTTTGGATTTTTTTTTTCAACAACATGAATAGAAATCAAAATTTGAATTCTTACCAAATGGAAGGTGGTATTATCTTTGCATAATTAACATTACATCATATCTTATGCTATTATGTCATGTGATTATCTTCATGCATAAATGATATGTTATCTATGTTCTCAACCTATTTGTCCATAATATCTGTTCATAATGCTATGCCCCCTAGCACTCATATAAATGTTATTATCTCTTTCTACAAGTGAGAATTATATTACTTGATGATTTTTTGATAATCTTCATTTACTCTTGAAGGGGGGAGAATG
>JAKOGI010002144.1:7500-17500 GCA_029747015.1 Carnegiea gigantea
ATGTCCGTTCGAGTCTATAGGCGACGAACAACATGAAAAGTTATATTTATGGACTACCAGGTATTAGATTAGTGTGTTCAATAAAGTCCTCATCGTATATATGTGCAATGCTTATGAATGCATTTTGTTATTTTATAGTGTGATGAGATATTCGGCATCATAGAAGGCGATGCCGATATCACTTGATAGAGGTCTATACTCAGTGCTAGCAAGGTTTATCACATATCTGAACTCTCAGTTGATGCTGCTATAGATGGTGAATGGAATGTGGTGACTAACAGTTACAAATTGGTTTTCATGCAGAGAACAGCACTTCTTGGCGTCACTGAAGAATGTCAGGATATTTTCTACCAGCACCAACCTCCTTTCCTATCATTCACTGAGATCCCTCGATGTCTTCGGACACCTGATAATGTTGTTTGTACGTATTGTTCACACAGTTAAGTTTGCTATCTAAATTTATGCATACATTTCTTCTGTATTCTTTAAAATGTTCTCATTCCCTATTGTTCGATAGACGTTATAGGGATGGTAGTAGCTATACATCCTTTGGAAAAGACCGGAGATAGAGGTACTGCACGACGGGAATTATTACTTTGTGACATGCAGTATGTATTATGATTAGTTAAGATTTGTAAAGATTTATTGTTACATTTCAATTGTTGCATGATGCCCCAATTGAGATTGACTTTATGGGGAGATTTTGCGAAAGTTGAGGGCACCTATATTCAGCAACATTTGACTACTGAAAATATACTTCTTGCTTCCAGAGTGCACATTAGAAATTATGAAGGTAACTTTACGTCCACTTGATATAATATTATTCACAAAACTGTCTAATTTCCATAACTCTGATTGTATATTTCAGTAATACATTTTCTCTCCTGCAATATACTGTAGGAATATCAGTTTCTACTTTGCCCATTAGTAGATTGCTGATAAACCCAGATAATGAAGCAACAGAAGACTTTGAAGGATGGTATACACAACATGTTACATTAATTTATGTTTTCTAATTCTATACACCTTATACACTAGACCTCACACGTGTTACTTTTCATGTATGTATAAGGTACTCTGGCACTTCAGGTGTGATGAAGCATTTTAATTTCATGCGTATGAGAACATTACGCATGTGCCATCTAGAGAAATTGTTTGCAGCTAAACGGATTAGATTATATGAATATGCTCCTGCGCCAAATCTAAGCTAAACTTTTATTCAACAACTATTCCTTATGCTTACATACACTCATTCAGTATCTCATAATTTTCATATTTTATTATATCCAAGTTAGATATTTCTGAATTTTTGCACATATTACTGAAATCCACCCGCTGCTTTATGACGCATGTACTAATTGCAACAAAAGTGTCCACACTTATGTATTCGTGCTTAATGTACCGTATTGCACATGCCGATCACCAAGTTTGACTCGGAACAGGCGTGCTTCTATGATTCTCTATTATTTCATAGTCTATTATGCTTTCCCAAATTTTTGTTTGCATTAGTGTAACCATCCCTTTTTAATTCAAAAATACAGGTTCATCTTTAGAGTTATGTTACAAGATATTACAGGTTGTAAAGAGTTCACTGTTCTTCATGAGGATGCTCGAATTCTTTTACACACAACCGGTACACAGTTGGATATATATACAGCGTAGGTATTCTCATTGTCACTCCTTGTCATGTTCACCCAAGTTATTGTTTCACCGTTGCCTAACCTGTGTTACTATTGTCCACAGCCATATGATCATCTATCGCTTTATATGATTATAGACGATTACATAGGAAAACCTTAGGTTTTCATTCTAGAGCCTCCATCCCTACATGAAGTAGAAGCTCATATCGCTCTTATCGTGCCAGTCAATTGGGAGGAAGAGGTCCATTACATACGACATACTAATGCTAGGTATACTAGGTACATAATGTGTATATATAAAATTCCCTTCTATCATTGTTAATCAAATTATCACTAAATCTTGATGTTTGCTTTAGGTATAAGAAAAGGAGGTGGATTCTTCATCACTGGCATCATTGCTTAACTTATCACCATCCCATTTAATGTGCTTTGTACCAAATTCACTACCTAATATGTCAATCATACTTATATAAACTTCTTCTATAGTGATATAATTTTCAATTGTTAATCATATTATTTATGCACAAAATTGCTATATATTTGTTTTTTTGATTGGGTTTTCCCCTTCTCTTCACTGACTTATAGCATTAATTATATCCACACCAACTATCTATTTATTTTTTGATAACATATATAGCCATCAACTGCCATTTAAACATGCTCCGAGCTTTTGCACGAGCCCAGACTAGTTCTAGTAAGTTAGCTAATTAGTCCTTGCTAAAACCACTAATTGGAGAGTTTATTCATTTTATTAACTTTGATCCTTAATGAAATTTCTTTTTCATTTTATAGCAACTAGTGTAAATTTCTTTTTCGTTGGCCCTGGCCTGTTCTTTTCATTGGTAAATAGAGGTTGGGAAAAGTATAAGATTGGGTAGTGTAGGAAGAAATAGGACTAACCTGGATGCGGAAATATACTGCCGGTAATAGTCCACGACAATAAAGAAAACCAATTCATGCCAATAAGAATATGAAGCGGCTACTAGAGTCGCTTTTAGAGTTTCACGTCCTAAACCCGAGAATCCAATTGATGGTGATTCGGCTATGAGAGAGAAGTAGGAGAATATGGGAGATCTAATATTCGCGTCATGGCGTCTCCTAAGGCTAACCCCCTTAAACCCTTTATATAGATTAGGGGGTAGCAAGGGTTGTCGCCCTAGGCGACTTAAGTGGCCGTCAGGCCTAATCTCATTAGGCCCGTCCAACAGCTCCCACTCGGCCACTTAAGCCGTAAAACACGTATTCTCCATGTATCACAACTCCTCACGCTTCATACCAGGAATAAGACGTGCGACCAAAAATAATTAGTAGTGTTATATTAAGTTACCATCCAACTAACATAACACTTTTATGAAATACGATACCCCAAAAATATCCCAAGACATCACCAGCGGCATCTCTAATCCCTTATGCCTGATGTATCATATGATTATGTTCTCAACATAATCGCCCAAGCTGATATGGTGATGGTGGATAGATTTTTCCTTAAACACTCATGAAATCTCATCTTAGCTTAACTGCTTTCCTAACGTGTTCTCACTGAACCGTATACATCGTGGTTCTTGAGAATCACATTAAAGTAGCATCATTAAGTTTCGACTTAATATCATAGCTTTAAGTCAAAGGGTTATCATCCATAGGGTCACACATTAACAAATGATAGGGAATTCAATTGTCACCCCACATATGGGTCGTCTTATAAGCACACAGAGTATGAGATGTGTGTCACGGCATAGCTCCCACTTAGTTGGGTTCATCACTCTTTATGCCATATGAATCATCAGTCTAGATTTTCACCCAAAAATCTAACATGAGCCACTAGATCAACATACTGAATGTTGGTCTTGACACTCAAGATTTGGCTTTTAAGGCTTCAATATGAAAACATATTTCATACTTAACTCCCTCGAGTCTCATCTTAGTTTTACTAAGGCGACTATATTCATTCCACTCACACACTTCCAGTGTGAGTAATCAATATTGCACACCTGGTGCTAATATAATTCAGTCTCATCCTACCCGCTACTCAAGCATCAGGGTGATTGCCTGTGTGACTAGGCCAATCAGAAGCCTATGACATTTCAATATACCTAACGTACAACAATGAGCATCTTGCCCACAAAAGAAACATGTCCATCACGTAACAGAACATGTCTAGATACCAAACCTTATGAAATCCCAGACTCAACCAATGAGTTTTGGACACATCACTAGGAATGGGTTTAGTTAAAGGAACACAATCACCTTGTTAGTCTACATATATATACCCAATGGCAATGCTTTTTGTCTCTATGGTACAAGATACACAATCTACCTCCATAGCTGAATTGTTGTGCAGCTGTGCTTCTTTGCTGCACCATGACATGGCTCTCCCACTCAGGGTGAAGACATGTCCTGAGTTTAACTTAGACTCATCTGAGTTATCACCCTAATCAAAATTTGAGCATCCTCTCAACTTGAGGCCTGCTCCTTGATAGCAAAATGCTGAGTTATCAATACCACGAAGATAGCATTTGATTCTCCTGATGACTTGTCAATCAGAAAGTCTTGGGTTACTTTGATAACGACTTATCAAATTATCCGCAAAGCAATATCAGGTCATGTACATAACATGGCTTTCATTAAGCTTACTATGATACTAAGGTTAAGGACATTGTTCATTATCACTATTTTGTCATCTGTTTTAGAGCATTGGGCAAGACTTAAGATTGAACCCTTCTCAACTGGAGTATCTATAGGTTAGGAATTATAAACCCAAAATCGTTCCAAGACACCTTGATGCAGGCTTCTTAGGATGGCTTTGGATTATTTTCACTCCTAGGACATGCCTAGTTTTACCCGTGTCCTTCGTCTCAAAGACATGGAATGACTACCTTTTAGTAGTTTTAATCATCTCCAAGTTGTTCCTAGTAAATAGTATGTCATTAACATGAGGAACGTAATCCCCATGTTGATCTTTCGACATATACAATGGCCTTCTAAAACCATTTAAGCCAAAATAGCTTTATGGCATCTAGAGTACCAAGAACTAGAAGATTGCTTAAGATCACATATGGACCTTTTAAGATGACACAAATTGTCCTCTTATCCCTTTGATACAAAATCAATGGGTTAGTCCATATAAATCTCTTTCTCAAGATCACCACTGAGAAAAACAATCTTTACTCCATTTCGAACAACTCAAAGTTCGAATAGGAAACCAGAGTTAGGAGTATCCGGGTCTGAACTTATCAATTGAACTATCCATCCGATGTTTTATCTTGAAAACTTACATCGGAGTGGAGTTTCAACGAGTTCTGAAACCTTATCAGTGAGTCCATCTCATCCCTTATGGCATCCAGTCACTCTTTGTGATTTGGTGAACCAACCGCCTCTTGATAAGAGGTAGATCCCTCAACTCCTAAGGGAGTGCATGGGAATATTCCTTTTTCGATTTGAAAAAAAAAACGTCTAGGAATTCTTCCACGATTAGTCCTTGGGATCATGGGACCTTCATTATTTATCTGCCTAGGTGAGAAATCCCTCCCCCTTTTCTCTAAGAGGTATGGGATCAGGAGTTTCTCCCCCTTTCTCTAAGAGGTATGGAATCCTATTATGAAGAGAAGATTACTGCCACTATCCTTTGGAGGTGGGATCCTGAACATGGGGACTAACTGCATATTCAAGAATAACTCTCCTCAACAATTGGAGATTGAGGATGAATCTCATTCTCCTTGACAGACAAACCTTCACCATTCTTCCAAGTAAAGAATGTGTACCATCCTCGGTGACTTAGTGAGAATTCAAATCCTCCCCCTCACCGAGAGGTGGTTGAAGGTTTTGCTGTAACGCATACAAAATGAGGTTCTTTTAAATTTCATTAAATGTTAGGGAACTCATCCTTAAGAGAATCGACACTGCGGGATTTTATTTCATGAAGAAAATATTCATAATCTCGATTGGTTCGAAGAGTTTTAATATTTCGTCCCAATTGAGTTCTACTACTACTATAAAGTATATAAACACATCAAGTACTTAGTAATGGTGAGATAATAGGTACATATACCTATATCATGAATATACGTAGCTACATGACATGCTTTCATATTCATGGACCCGCAGATGTCTAAAGTGAGCGAACACTAAGGGATTTTGATGGACTCGAAAACTTACAAAAAGATTTCCTATTACTTTACGAGCTAGGCATAACTCACATTTTGCACCTTAAGCCTAGTGAGTTGGTCTTACAAGGCCATCTTTAGCTAGCCTATTAACTCTATCTTGACCCTTATGATCAAAACGAACACGTCTAAAACAGATTCAAAAATGAGACAAGGATGAAAGATGTTCTATTTCGTCCATTGAAAACACCTTTTAATGTGACATGGCCAAACAAATCACCATGCCATATGATGTCTAAGACATTTAGACATTAATTAAAGAAAACTAACCTTAGGGACAGAAGACACAAGGAAACATCACACCTCAGGTGCATAGAGAGCATCGGGAAGAGACAACGTTGTCCCTTCAAGGAGCCTCGAATGATTTGTCCTTAATTCAAGGACATCTTTTCTATTGTCGTTACCCAAAATGACAATTTGGGAACCCACTGTATTGTGGTGAAAGTTCACAAGGATTAACTCGTTCCTGAACTATGCACTTGGTTGCTCCTGTATCTGTGATCCACTAAGGATCTCAGTTAGTAACAAATTCTTGGGAGCGCACACATTATCTAAGAGTGGTTGTGGAAGGAGGTACCTTAATCGACTTAGGACAATTCTAAGCATAAGATTCCTAATTTCCACAATCATAGCACTCACAAGTGCTATATGCTTCTCTTTATTTCCTCAGCCTTTTATCCTTTCGCAATACCAATCTTAGGTTCAGAACCTTTTGAGGGAATGGATTCGGACGAACCTGATGCTAAGCTAATCCCACGCGTACTCAACAGTGGGATGATTTTTAATTCCCCCACTAGATCGACATTGATGCAATGCGACAAAATATAACATCTTGATCGATCTATTCTCGAACAACTTTTGGTATGCTTTTAAGTTTTCTAGATACTGTTCACTAACAGTACCATCTTTACCATCCTATGAGACCTAGAACCTAATGAGTGTCCTAACATTCCTCGTTCATGCAGAAAAAACTGAATCTTCCGACATTATATATCATAGTAAATGCTATCAAGTTCTTTATTAGTAAACAAATTACCAACCTTATTGCCATATCTAAAAGGTATATATTCTTTAAAGTGGACATTAGACATATTTTCAAATAAATAAATTACCAAAAACTCCATTATCCATGTCGTATGATCGAAAATTTCGCTAAGCTCATAATTATCTCATACAAGCATGAATTAAAAGTTTTTATAACTTATTTATCAAAATTTTCCATAAAACATAATTTATGGAGAACATTATGGTTAAACAAATTAACATTTCAGATATATCACAAAGATATCCAACTTAATGTAAGCCAAATTTACATGAAGTTATCTCATTATTTGTAACTACTAATATGTCGTTTAGAACTCTATCAATGACATACCAAACATAAAATTCAAATTATTATATAAAACGCATTTATATAATAAAATGAATCTATAATGCGAAACATATTCGAAATATAACATGTTATGAAAGAAGTTCATAAAAGGCCCAAATAGCATTATATAAAACACATTTATATAATTATATATAAAATAAAACTTATTTAAATGTTATTGGCAAATTATGAAACACATTTATAATGTTACGAATTTGAATTTCATGAAACCAATTCGTAAAATACCGCTAAATTGCATAATTAGCAGGTAATATAAAATGAATCAACATTTATTAATTTGAGCAAGGATACAAAATGCTAAAACAATTAGCAAATTTACTATAACTCATGTAATTCGTATATATATAAAACACATTTATATGATACTACAAATTGGTGATTCACATGAAACATATCCATACAATCGAACGCAACATAATTTGTAACACGAAATATATCCAAATATTAATCGCAATTAATTATATATAGAACAGATCCATATAACATTAAAGTTTGGATGAAACGATTTCATAGTAAGACTCGCAGATTATATAAAACGTATTCATATAATATTGCAAACTTAAAATTTATGAAACAAATCCATAAATAGATCAAATTCCTTACATACCCAAATAATAACATGAGATAACTACAAGAGTGACAGAACAATGAACTGATTCATAATTGCTCATATTTTGTATAAAAATATTGAATCATGAAACACATTCATGTAACGAGATACTATATAAAACGTATTTATATAATATAACTTATGAAACATATTCATTTGTCGACCAAGTGGAATCTTCATATCATGATATTTACTGAACTCGAGTAAAACAAATTTACGTCATACATACTAATTTTATATATGAAACAAATTCATATAATTTTAACCCTCATGATCGTTAACAAGTCACTGGGTCAATAAAATGTCAAGCTGATGCGTATACAAAACGAATTTATATGTGACATTAAACATATTAATGTTTTATAACGGATTCATGCAAAACTAATTCGCAACCTTAATTCAGCGAATGAATTAACTGCATGAAATTTTATCAACTTGAATATCATTATAATTCAATTAAAATCATGCTATGACTGACTAATGATAATAATTAAACAATAATGACTGAAAAATAATTCGGCCCAAAATAGTCTGACCCATATCATTGAAATGTGGCAAGAAGTAAATCGGCCCCAAAAAAATGGTCCAAAAAACAAACTTTGGGCCAAAAAAACGGCCCACTAAATCGGACCTCCTTTTCCTCGTTTGGGCCATTCTTATTTCTGGCCCAAAAGAAAACCGGTCCAAAAAACCCAAAAAAAAAAGACCCAAAAACTTAAAAGGTCGGGGGGGTTTGAGGGCCTTCACTCTTTCTCTCCTCTCGGTCTTTCTCTGCCACCCGAGCTCTTTTTCTCTCTCGATGTCCCTCTGTCTGAATTCTCTCTCCACTCTCTTCGACTTCTCTACCCATCTTTATCTCTCTGGCTCTCGAACTCTCTCCACGCCATAGGCCGGAGCACGAAGCTCCTTTCTGGGCACTGGTCGTCGTGACCACGGCAGCCACCACCGCCGTTATTGATTTTCCCAAAAATACCCAAATGATACAAAAACCACCGCCGACCCCTTTGAGCCTTGATCTATGCTAAACCAGCGAGAACTGAGGGTACTGTGGTGTAGATCGGCCTAATCTGAGCCTGAGGAAGGCGCCCACACGCCAAACGCGCCACTGAGGCGGTGCCGCGTGGTCTCACGCGCCTCCTGAAACGGTGTTTTTCGGCTTCTTTTTCTCAAGGTTGCGTAGATCGGCAATGGGAAGGGGCTATGGGAGGAAGAAGATCGTGAAACGACCTTCGTTGGGGGCGCGTGACGGTCACGCGCCACCCCTCCACGGCGTTTTCTGATGGGTATGGCTGGAGTTCCTCTTTGTTTTTCGTTGACTTGATTTTCGTTTTAGGCGAGGTCGAGTTTCAGGCAGAGGGAATTTAGGGTTAGGGTTTTGGATCTCGACCATTGCATATTCAACTGGATATGTCAAGAATTGTGTCTTCAAGATTTTTACCTAAATATTCAATCTTTAGACCGGTGTTACAGATGCATAATTAAACATAAATTCTTGACTATGAATAAACATGTTTTCTGGGATGTCATGGACTAATCATATAACTCGCATAATAATCTGGACAGAATTAATGCATAATTCCACAATTTGCATGAATTTACAAACGGCTGAAAAACATGGTTATTCGGTATTCTAGGCATGAGTTCTTCTGTTATTAGGACTAAAAATTCAATCTTTTAGTCAGCTTGAGATATCAGAATCACGGAAGCATGAATTTTGTCTAATAGATACATAATATTTTTATTTTAGCAATTTACGATGAACATATAATCAGACAAAAAATAATAGGGTTCAGGGAAACAGAACATCCATGAATCTGATTTAAAAAAATTGTTCTAGATTCTAAGAGGCAGACACAGAAGCATGCTATTACTTTGCATAATTACAAAAATTAGGCAATTAATCATAAAAACGAGCATCCTTTAACAAATCAGATTATTAACCTATTAATCGGGACTAATCTGAACAGTTCTAGCTCTGATACCACTGTAGGAAGAAATAGGAATAACCTGGATGCGGAAATATACTGCCGGTAATAGTCTACGATAATTAAAAAACCAATTCATGCCAATAAGAATATGAAGCGGCTACTAGAGTCACTTTTAGAGTTTCACGTCCTAAACCCGAGAATCCAATTGATGGTGATTCGGCCATGAGAGAGAAGTAGGAGAATATGGGAGATCTAACATTGGCGTCATG
>JAKOGI010002144.1:30000-67500 GCA_029747015.1 Carnegiea gigantea
GGAATTGCTTCTTTACTATTACCCGGAGGAAAAACAGCCCACTCAGTGTTTAAAATACCTTTACAACCTGATGAAATGTCAGTTTGTTACTTTGATAAGAGGCCTGAACGTGCGGATCTTATCCGTAAAACAACGTTGATTGTGTGGGATGAAGCACCAATGATGAATTGTTTAGCATTTGAAGTCGTTAATCGTCACCTCAAGGACATATGTGACAATCAGAATGCTTTTGGCAGAAAACTGGTCCTTCTTGGGGGAGATTTTAGATAGACACTTCCTGTGATTACGCACGGGAGTCGTGAATCTATCGTTGCGGCCGCGATCCATCGAGCAACATTCTGGAATGAATGTGGTATTCTGCACTTGCGTATAAACATGAGGTTGCAACGAATAGATGAACCCAACGAGACTATGCACATTGTAGAGGAATTTGCTTGACGGATATTACAAGTTAGAGACGGTGAAGTGCAAGGAATTCCTGTTTCAAATGATGGAGTGCCTAATTGGATTAAGATACCGGAAGAATTCCTTATACAGAATGATGGCAATGGTTTGCGCAATTTGATCACACCAATTTACCCTGATTTTGATACTCAGTATGAATATTGGTCATATCTTCGAGAACGAGGGATTCTTACACCGACAAATGATAATGTCGATGAAATAAACAGAATCATGTTGTCCATGCTTCCTGGAGATGTGAAGAGCTAATTGAGTTGTGATAGTCTTTCAATCACAAATGATTGTGGTCCTTTCAGTGACATGGAACCCCCTGAATTACTGCATTCCTTAAAGATTTCTGGATTGCCAAATCATTGTTTAGATCTTAAAGTCGGTGCGCTGGTTATATTATTAAAAAATTTGAATCAGTCCATAGGGTTGTGCAATGGTACTTGCTTGGTTGTCAGTAAGTTGGGTGATAGAGTGGTTAAGGCTAAAGTAATATCTGGCTCAAAAGTTGGAGACACTGTCCTAATAGCCAGAATCGATTAAACACCATGCAATCTTCTAGATCTATAACTCAGAAGACGATAGTTCCCTCTAAAACTGGCGTTTGCAATGACAATCAACGAAAGTCAGAGGCAAACTTTGAATAAAGTTGGTGTATACCTTCCAAGACCCGCGTTTAGCCACGGTCAACTTTATGTTGTATTGTCACATGTTTCATCCCTATGTGGCTTCAAAGTACTGCTTTGTAATAAGAGAAGAGTTCCCGTAGATGTTACAAAAAATGTTATGTATAGGGATGTATTGAACCGTTTGTAGATTATTTTATCATACAATTTATTCATTTCACCTATTACATTCTGTATGCTTAGTTAACCTATTTTCAATCATACAACAATTATGTAATTTACAGTAATGTACTTCCTTTCACAAATACGTTGTGGTCAATTCTTTATTATCATATCATACTATCTGCCTTAATTTCTTTAAGATTACAGGCATGGCATCTTCAGCACCTACATTTATACCTATATGCACCATCAACCCTTGCAATAGATCTGTAACATTGATAGTTCGACTCATGCAAGCAATCTCTGTTCGAGTCTATAGGCGACGGACAGTATGGAAAGTTATATTTATGGACTACCAGGTATTAGATTAGTGTGTTCAATAAAGCCTTCATCGTATACATGTGTGATGCTTATGAATAGGTGCGCTTCTATGATTCTCTATTGTTTCATAGTCTGTTATGCTTTCCCAAATTTTTGTTTGCATTAGTGGAACCATCCCTTTTTAATTCAAAAATCCAGGTTCTTCTTCAGAGTTGTGTTAGAAGATATTACAGGTTGTAAAGAGCTCACTGTTCTTCATTAGAATGCTCAAATTCTTCTACATATGACCGCTACACAGTTGGATATGTATGCAGCGCAGGTATTCTCATGGTCACTCCTTGTCATGTTCACCCAAGTTATTGCTCCATCATTGCCTAACCTGTGTTACTATTGTCCATAGTCATATTGTCATCTATTGCTTTATGCGATTATAGATGATTACAAGGGAAAACCTTGGGTTTTCATTCTAGAGCCTCCACGCCGGCATGAAGTAGAAGCTCCTATCACTCTTATTGTGCCAGTCAATTGGGAGGAAGAGGTCCATTACATATGACATACTAATGATAGGTATACCAGGTACATAATGTGTACATATAAAATTCCCTTCTATCATTGTTATTCAAATTATCACTAAATCTTGATGTTTGTTTCAGGTACAAGAGAAGGAGGTAGATTCTTCATCACTGGCATCATTGCTTAACTTATCATCATCCTATTTAACGTGCTTTATACCAAATTCACTACCTAATATGTCAATCATACTTATATGAACTTCTTCCACAGTGATATAGTTTTCAATTGTTAATCATATTGTTTATGCACAAAGTTGCTGTATATTTGTTTTTTTCATTAGGTTTTCCCCTTCTCTTCACTGACTTATAGTATTAATTATGTCCACACCAACTATCTATTTATTTTTTGATAACATATATAGCCATCAGATGTCCATTTAAACATGCTCTGAGCTTTTGCACGGGCCCAGACTAGTTCTAGTAAGTTAGCTAATGAGTCCCTGCTAATACCACTAATTGGAGAGTTTATTCATTTTATTAACTTTCATCCTCAATGAAATTTCTTTTTCATTTTATAGCAACTAGTGCAAATTTCTTTTTCATTAGCCCTAGCCCGTTCTTTTCATTGGTAAACAGAGGTTGAGAAAAGTGTAAGATTGGGTGGGATTGAGAATAACTTTTTTTTTTTGGTTTTTGAGGAAGAATGGGGAAAGATTAGGAAAAGTTGATAAAAATTAGAGATGTTGTAAAGGAATGAAAATGAGTGGGCAAGGAGACTATGAAGGATTAAGAAAGATTGTAAAGAATAGGTAAAAGTAGGGTAGGGCTGCAAAAAATTGGGACAGGTTGAGGATTTTTTTTGTAATTGACTAGAAAAAATTGCTAAAAGTTGAAAAAGATTGGGAAGAGTTTAAAAAGGTTGGTAAATACGCATTTACCAACCCAAAAAAAACCCTATTGTCGGAATTTTATTAAAAAGTTAGCCATCTATGAGGTTGCACTTTACTTTGAAAAAGAAAAAACAGAGGAAAAAGAACACAAAACAAAACCAGACTTTCCTATTCATGAAAATAAAGGACAAAATTATCATGATGAATTGTCGCACACTATGTGCTCATTTTGCACATTTTGTGAGTGCATACATTATGTAACAATTGACAATTGGATGTATTATCAATTTTATATTGTAGGGACAACCAGTATCAATAATTTATGAAGCAACGACAACTCAATTTTAATTAACTAGAGAATTATTTTTCAAAAAATATCAATAACATATAATAATTCCATTAAATATCTTTTGCTTAAGATATTAATAAAAGTTTTATAATTGTATTGAATTTTTCTATTCTATAAAGCCTAATATTCTAAATTTGCTAATATGTGCTACAAATTTGATGATGGAAAAGCTGATATTGTAACCAACAGATTTGATGATGCCAAAATTGAGCCTAGCTATTTGTTTAGGTGGTTTATTTGACAAAAGGTCTTTGTTTAAAAAAAAAAGGAAGAAGAGGTGATCATCTTTTAATTTTTCATATTAATCGAGTTCTTCTCTATTATCACATTAATTATTTTCTTACCACCTTGACACTGATTTTATTTCAATTATTTTATAAATTTTAGAGCAAAAGCTAGCTATTTGGTGAGGCTACACTTTATTTTGAAAAGAAAAAAATAAAAGAAAAAAAACAAATAACAAAACCATTGCTTTCCTATCTAGGAAAATAAAGGACAAAATTATCATGATGAGTTATCACACACTATGCGCTCATTTAGCACGTTTTGTGATTGTATATATGGGGTGACAACTGTCAATTGGATATAATAATAGAAGATATCTTTGCTTTCTTGTCAATTTTATATGATAGGGACAATAAGTATCAATAATTTAAGAACCAATGGCAACTCAATTTTAATTAACGAAGGAATTGATTTTCTACAAAATAGCAATGACATAAAATACTTCCGCTAAATAATTTTTGTTTAAAAATATTAGGTTTTGCCTACGCCTTTGCATGGGCATCTAAGTGGTAAAAATTAATAAAAGTGAATGTCAACTTAAATATACAGTTCACGTTATATAAGTGCAATGCAAAGGAAAAAATATTTTTCTATTCAGACAATAATTCATAAGGAAAGTGCCCAAAAAGTGTTGCACCAATTGGTAGCGGTTCATACAATTTTTTTAAGGACCTATAGGTGTTAATTTAAAGGGGATCCGTTGTCTAAATTGTTTTGTTGAGGGGCATAGTAGGGGGAGAAATGGCAGTTGAGATGTCGAAATTACCGTTGAGGTTGGAGTATCATTTTGAAACATATTATTTGGCTTTTGTCAGTTCCCTATTAGGAGAACAGTTAACGTGGAGAGGAAAAGTAATGATAGAGAAGCAATTGGGGAAAGGGAGGGGTTATCGTTGAGGGCGATTTCGAAGGTAAGGAATAAGGTCTCGACAGAGGGGAATGGACGGGCTTACAGACAGAAGCATAGTGTTTGGCTTGTGGAGGAGGTTGCTGTTAAATGTGGAGGGTAACAAAGGGGGCGACATTGTACACAACATCCTAGTGGTGTACGAGATGTAGGAGGGTTGATGTGTATGTGTGAGAGGTTAGTTGTTAATTTATCTCTAATTTAATTTGTAAATTTTGAATTTTTTTTGATGAATTTTGAATGTCAATGTGAAGGATATGTAATGATGACAATGTAAGGGTTTGAAGTGATTGTGTTGGAATTGGAGAGTGGTGGTGGATTATGGGGTTGAAAAATGGGAGTTGCATATTAGGTGGATTGGATAGATGTTGTGAGTTGTAAGTAGACCTGGCAAACATGTCATTCGGTTCGGGTCGGGTTAAGTTCGGTTTGGATTATGTTTGGGTTGATCAATTTCGGTTCGAGTTTAGCTTCGATTCGGGTTAAGTTCAGATTGATCAAATTTGGTTCGGGTTCGGGTTCGAGTTCGGGTATGGTTTCAGGTGAGGTTTGGATCAGAACTTCGGATCAAGCTCGTTCAGGTTGATTTGGATGCGGGTTGGGTGAAAGTCGTTTCGGGTGGGTTTCAATTAGAGGTTCAGATCAAGTTTGGGTCGGGAATAAATTGGATTGGTTTACTTTCGGGTCGGCCTATTTTTCAATTGAGTTAGTTTGTATGTGGTATGAGTTTGATATCTTACATGCCCACATAAGCCATAGAATATTGGACGAATTAGAAGTAGGTTATAAGATCATGAATTTCAATTGGGTTAATTTTTATTCTCCTTCTAATTCATCCAATATTACATTTTAATTGCGTTAGTTTTCAATCTTGCACCAAAAAAAGCCATATCAATTTGAATTTTGAATCGGTATAAGCTCCTCCTTCTAATTCGTCCAAGATT
Organism: Carnegiea gigantea; assembly: GCA_029747015.1. Lineage (NCBI taxonomy): Eukaryota > Viridiplantae > Streptophyta > Magnoliopsida > Caryophyllales > Cactaceae > Carnegiea > Carnegiea gigantea. The sequence continues at coordinate 35,447 of JAKOGI010002144.1, forward strand.
TAGTCTCAATTGGATTACTCCCAATGCCTCACACAGTAACGTAATCAAGTAGATGAAAAAATGGTGCTGTAAATCTCACGACTCCCCAACTATCAAATCAAAGATTTTAAAAACAAATCAAACAGTTATACCTAATCAATATAAACCATAAAATAATTTTAACTACTTGGTTCTGTATTTTCATTTTTGTTGTTGAAATAAGTCAAATCCTTATTAAGTCATTTCCCTCTAAAATCGCAAATGCATTATTTCATCTGTTCAAAGTAAGGTTTTGTTATATGCTTTCCTCTTTTGCATCCTAAATATCGAGTGAATAAGATTTCTAAAGTTCTTGCCTTTGAAGATTTCAATGATAAGCATATTTTATTCAATTTATGGGTTTTTCAAATGGCAGAGAGAGAGAGGGGATGATGAGAGAGAAGTGTTCTAATGAGAAAAATGTTTTAATAAGAGACGTGCTTTAGAGAGTCAGTAAAAAAAAGGGGTCTAATCATTACGCCAAGCTTTTGGTCTGAACATCATCTAAATTTATACTACTAATAACCTAAGGATTATGAAAATTAAGTTGAAAATGAGAGGGTTGATAGAATTGATATTCAAAACTTAAAGGATGTTAAGTGCAAAAAAACCCCTTGAATATCCCATAACAGGGAAGGTTGTTGAGCCTTCATCATCTGCAAATTTAAGACAACATATTATCGCTCAATAACAACCACTAAATTTAGTTCATACAAGGCACAGCCATATAACTACTAATTCGGCCACATTCTCTGCTTGAAAATTGGAGAAGTCCTTTCATTTGATGATGTCCATAATTATCTAAGTGATCCGATCCAGTATTCAAAAACTGTTTGAAGTTATTCGAAAGTGACAGTTAACCAAGCTAAGGAACAGACATTAATTCAAAGATCTCATTTATGTGCTCTACATCAGCGGATAGGGAAGAGCATGTGTTGAATTTATGAGCACTTACCCACAAGAGGGGGGTGAATTGTGGTGTTCGATTTTCGCGTACTTACTGACAAACACCCTCCTTATTGCAGAGGTTGTTTTTGAATTACAAACAACCTTCTGACTTGTTTGCACCAGATGTTTTCAATTTGCTTAAAGGCGAAAATCAACAAGATAAATGTGGAAATAAAGCACGCATAATTTTTCCGTGGAAAACACCTCTAGCCCAACTGAGGTGTGAAAAACCACGACCTACCTCGTGTAGAATTTAACCACTTTCACTAACGGGCTTCACACGTTACAAATGTAACACACCTTGTTACAACTTGCAACCATGTAACCTTCTTTTCTAAGAAAGGTTACACCACGTCCAAATCTCACCAGATTGGACACGTCCAAAGTCCACACGACTGAGGACCACTCACTCACTTTTCTGATCCAAGATCAGGGTTACAAAACACCTTACGGGGGTGCTTCTGATTTAAGCAGATGTAAGGTACAATGAGGTCCTAGTATGCCAATATCTTGAAAGCTCAGCTTAAACACAACTTGTCTCGGTTTTTCTTTTCTCAAGAGTAGCTCGAAAAATTCTTCTCACTAGAAAAACCACTTTTGCACTTCTCCCTTTTTGCGTATGTTGTGTATGTTTCTCGTTTTTTCTTATCTTATGAATGGGAGTGAAATGTTGAGTTTTTAAACAAAAAATCCAACGGTCAAAAACAAGGAGAAGTGATAAAATCAGCTATGTTTAGCAAAGAGAGATTTTTGCTTAGCACAGAGAATTCCAACGGCTAAAAGATCCAATGAGGATAGAGTTTCCCAATATTGTAGGGATTTGATTTTGGAGGATAAAAGACTATCTTTTCCCCTTAAAAATAGCCGTGAAATACCTGGAAAAGAATCTCAGCTTGAATTTTGAATTAATCACTTTCCAAAGGATAAGAGAGAAATATTTTCGGTTTTGGTAAATATTTTCCAAAATCAGTTTTGCAAATCTCCCAAGTGATTTTCATATCAAAAGATTTCCTACAGCTTAAATTGCTGTCTTGGAATTTTATCAGAATATATTAGAGCTTTTGGCCAACCAAAATAAGTTTTCCAAAGTGACCGGGTTTGGCCGTTGCAGTTCAGAAACACCCTAGGTACCTTGTTTACAGGGTTGTTCAAACTTGGTGTTCTGAAGCAAATAGCACAACCAATTCAAGAGTGGTTAGTTAGAGACTTTTCAAGAATGGCATATTAACAAGAGTCTAAAAAATAAAACCTAAATTACCCAAGACATCTTGTTGTAGATCCAGTCATCTTGTTCAAGACGAATACGCTACCCCAACCACCTAGACTAACTTGTTTGCCAGGTTGTTCTTGTATCGCTTGAGTTCAGAAGGGCCTGTTTGCTGGATTGTCCTTGAAACACCTAGCCTGTTTGCCAGGTTGTTCTTGTATTGCTTGAGTTCAGGAACTGATCTTGACACACAATCAACTCATCGAGGTGGTGTTCTTGACTTGAGCGTGAGTCATCAAGGTATGAGACCTGTTCTTAAGACTTGTTCTCAACATTCAGCAAACAAGTTAAGACGCATATTGAAAATAACAGTGTATGCCTGTTTGGAGAACTTTGTTTGGAGCAACATTACTTAAGAGCATTTTACACTTGGGTTTGTTGTCATCAAAACTGAATATACTAATTCAACAATTTCCCCCTTTTTGATGATGACAAACCAAGTGTCTATATTAAAAAAAAATTAAATGCTGATAGGAATCCACGTAGGTACAAGGAGTTAGAGGTCAACCCACCCTATCGAGTCAAGGTCAGGCTCATTCGTCATACTTTATCAATAGGTTACACTATTCTTCCCCCTTTTGGCATTATTAAAAAGCAAGAACAACAGGACGGTTGCAAGAAAAGCATATAAAGCATTGCAAATAGATATTTGATTGCAAAGAAAAGTAGTACAATGCCAAAATAACAAAACTAAGAGAGGAGGAGGAGGAGACTAGAGACCAGCCTAGACAATCAGGGAGCAGGGGGTGGTTTCGTTTGCAGAGGAGGAATGCTGGGGGCAAGGGTGGAGAGAAGGGCAAGCAAATCTTCATGGCGTTTGGCGGAGAGGGCTTGTTCCTCAGCAAGAGCAGCCTTGACGGCGGAAAGCTCATCCTTGAGACGAGCATTGTCCTCAAGAACAGCCTCAACCTTGATGGAAGGTTGCCCAGAAACAGGTGGTCGAGGTGGTCGACGACCCTGTTTGGAGACTGACCCTTCGCCAACCTCATAGCCACACCCTAGCAGGGTGTCAATCCCAATCTCATCAATGATTTGGGCCGCCACTCTCCGTGTGAGCGCTATCCCAAAGTGCTCAAACACCCTTGTCAGCAGAAACCCATAGCCAAGATCATGGGCTCGGGTGGTGTTCGCAATTCGCCCTATGTGGCGAATCATGATTGCAGGGAGGTTTATTGGTTCCTCCCGATCCAGTAGGTCCACCAGACATTGATCGAGGGCATCTGCTGAGTTTCGCCCTTGACCTCGCGGAATTATGTTCTTGATGGTGAACATAAACAGTAGTTGGTGCAGGGAGGTCATTTCACCCTTCTTAACCGAGAGGGGTGTTCTCAGGCCCTGTTTTTGACTGAAGCGTTGGGACACCTCTAAAAGCCTGGCTGTTTCCAGGGCAGTTTTGTCTTCCCTCACATACACAGCAAAGCCTTGTGAGGGCACCCCGAATATTTTCCCAAGTGTGGGCGCATCAACCTTAATGCCTTGCCATTCACAAAACTTGTCACCACCCCTTTGGTGACACTGTAGTTGGCGTAAAACTCAGCCAACTCAGGCACAGAACACCCCAACTGGGCGTTTGCAAACAAGTCGAGCCAGCCTTGGACTCGTAACTTGTGCAGGAACACCCCCAGACCCTGTTCCTCAAAAAAACGTACATTAACTACCTTCCCCCTAACGACATTGCGCTTAAGCAATTGCGCATGCTTGTCAGACATAGGAGAGGGAGTGGACTTCTTTGGGCGTTTGGGAGGAGGAACAGAGGTGGTAGCGTCTGGTAGGGGAGCTGTTCTGGGCTTTCGTTTGAGGGGTGAGTTTGCAGGAGATGGCTTCACAGCAAGTTTACTTTTGAGCGAGATGAAGTCAGGTGAAAAGAAGAACTGAGAACAAGGCATTTAAAGAGAGAGAGAGAGCACCCAAAATCTTTTAAAGATCTCTAGGTTTGCAACGGGTGAGAATATTAAAGGCGTGTGCCTTGGTAAGGAGGGAGGTTTAAAGAAAACAGATTCCCATATGCATCGAACAACCAAGGGACGTACCTGTAGTTTCCGTTCGATCAAGATACCTACCTGTTCTTCGTCGTTTGATCTTGATTTGACTCATTGGTACTAAAGGTGGTAGAGTTGCTCCAGTGATCCTTAGTACATCCCCTTATGCTGCACTCTTTCTATAAATAAAAAAAATGCACACAATTCGAGTGTATGAACTCATTGTACATAAATCACATCAGTTGCTAATAAGATTTGCAAACAAGGGGAAAGAACAGGGTGTAGAGGTTGTTTTTACCAAACCTAGTTCATGTCTTGGAAACAAGTATCTCAGGGTGTTCTTACCAACCCTAGTTCCAGTCTATTTCTCTCAAATTGATCTCTAGCTAGTGCCTTAGTGAATATATCAGTAATTTGATTTTCCGTTGTGCAAAAATTCATAGAAATTAAACCCTTTTCAACATTATCTCTCAAGAAATGATGTCGAATGTCAATATGCTTTGTTCTTTTATGTTGACATGGATTTTTGGCAATGTTAATTGCACTTGTGTTATCACAAAAAATAGGAATGCATCCAGTGTCAACACAAAAGTCCTTAAGCTGTTGTCTTATCCACAACAGTTGAGCACAACATGAAGCTGCTACAACATATTCAGCTTCTGCTGTGGACATGGCAACTGAATGTTGCTTCTTGGTAGCCCAAGATACCAAACAAGGTCCAAGAAAGTGAGCCATACCTGAGGTACTCTTTCTATCAACTAGGAATCCAGTATAGTCAGCGTCAGCATATCCAACAAGATCAAAATTGCAACCTCTAGGATACCATAAAGCTAAATTGGGTGTATGTTTCAAATATCTTAGTATCCGTTTAACAGCTTTAAGATGAGTTTCCTTAGGATTAGACTGAAAACGGGCACATAAACCAACACTAAAAACAATATCCGGTCTACTAGCGGTTAGGTATAGGAGTGACCCAATCATGCCCCTATAGAGTTTCTTCTCAACTGAGGGACTCCCATCATCCATAACCAACTTGGTTGAAGGAGAAATATGAGTGTCTATGGATTTGGCCGACTCCATCCCAAAACGCTTAAGTAGCTCGTTGATATACTTTTGTTGATGGATCATGGTGCCGTTTGGAGTTTGCTTGATTTGTAAGCCTAAGAAAAAGTTAAGCTCACCCATCATGCTCATCTCAAACTCACTCCTCATCATATTTGAAAATTCATTGCATAAATCATGATGAGTTGCACCAGATATAATGTCATCAACATGTATTTGGACAATCAATAAATGTTCCCCCTTAGATTTTAGAAACAAGGTATTGTCTATCTTGCCTCTTCTAAAATTATTTTCAAGTAAAAAACTTGATAAACGTTCATACCAAACTCTAGGAGCTTGTTTTAAACCATAAAGAGCTTTGTCAAGTTTGAAAACATGGTTAGGAAATTCACTGTTTTCAAAACCAGGGGGTTGTTTGACATACACCTCTTCTTTAAGGTATCCGTTTAGGAATGCACTTTTCACGTCCATTTGATATAGCTTGATTTCCATATGAGCTGCAAACGCTATTAGGATTCGAATAGCCTCAATTCTAGCAACTGGTGCAAAGATTTCTGCATAATCTATCCCTTCTTCTTGGTTATACCCTTGAACAACTAGCCGTGCCTTGTTCCTAGTGACTGTTCCTGACTCATCCAGCTTGTTTCGGAACACCCACTTGGTTCCAATGATTGTTCTCTCTGCGGTTTATGTACCAGGTGCCATACTCTATTTCTTTCAAATTGATGGAGCTCTTCTTGCATTGCCGTGACCCAATCTGAATCTGCAAGAGCTTCATTCACATTCTTTGGCTCAATGTTAGAGAGAAAAGCATAGAAAGCACAGAAATTCTTAAGCTTAGACCTAGTTTGCACTCCACTGTTAATATCAGACAGAATTTGATCAAGGGGGTGTGAAGTATGGTGCTTCCATGGTCGTGGAGTAAGTGGATCCACAGACACATGCTCTACTCTAGCCGGAAAATTTGGAGAATCAGGCTCACGAACACCTCCTGAGCCTGTTTCTGCACCTGTTTGTAAGCCTGTTCCTGAAGAACATGGTCCCGAACAGGGTTCAACGGTGTTTCCCCCTGTTTGGTGTTCACCTTGCCTGCCGTTTTGAGGAACAACTTCTGGGCCTGTTGTCTCCATGGTGTTCTTACCTTGTCTCTCATGGGGCAACACTTCTTTTCGGATAAGACCTAATTCAAACTCTTCTTCCTGTGCACCATTCTTATTCAAAGTGTTAGATTCATCAAAAAGCACATGCACACTTTCCTCAACGCACAAGGTTCTTTTGTTAAAGACTTTGTATGCCTTGCTGTGAGAGGAATAACCGAGAAATATTGCCTCATCACTCCTGGGATCAAACTTTCCTAAAGCATCCTTCCCATTATTATGCACAAAACACCTACAACCGAATGTTCTTAAATGCATAATGTTGGGCTTTCTGCCTTTGAAGAGTTCGTAGGGAGTTTTGTTCAAAATAGGTCTAATCATACATCTATTCATAATGTAACATGATGTGTTCAAAGCTTCTGCCCAAAAGTTCCTAGGAAGACCACTAGCAATAAGCATTGTCCTAGTCATGTCTTCTAGGGAGCGGTTTTTGCGCTCAACCACCCCATTCTGTTGGGGTGTTCTTGGGGCCGAGAAGTTATGATCAACACCATGCGTATTACAAAATTCTGTAAAACTTGCATTTTCAAATTCAGTACCATGATCAGACCTCAAGCTAACCAATGAGTGTCCTACTCTCTTTTCAACCTTTTTGAGAAGGGCAATAAAATTCTCAAAAGTTTCATCCTTGGAGGCCAAGAACAGGGTCCAAGTAAATCGAGAGTAATCATCCACTATGACAAGCACATACCTCTTCCCACCTCTACTTGTTATCCTCATAGGACCACATAGATCAATGTGTAATAATTCAAGAGGTCGGGTAGTGCTAAAACACTTTTTTGATTTAAAAGACAATCTGACTTGTTTTCCTTTTGCACAAGCTTCACATACCCTGTCATCATTAAACTTGATGGAAGGTAGGCCAACAACCAAGTCTTTGGAAACAAGTTTGTTTAAAAGAGTAAGGCTCGCATGACCTAGTCTCTTGTGCCAGAGCATTATATCATCATTCACAGCACTCAAACAAGTCAGGTTGTTTTGGAGAAGTGTGGAAATACAAACTTTGTAAACATTTTTGTGACGCTTCCCCTTTAACACAACGTCTCCTGTGTTGGCATTGACAACCAAGCAATGTGTTCGTGAGAACACCACTAGATTGTTCTTGTCACACAGTTGGGACACACTTAGTAAATTATACTTTAAACCATCAACTAAGTGCACATTATCAATTGAGTGGGAGAGACTTTTACCAATGCTACCTATACTGACAATTGTCCCAGACTTGCCGTTTCCAAATGCCACGCTCCCACCGGTTGAAACTGTAAGTGAGAGAAAGTTTGATTTTTCTCCGGTCATATGCCGCGAACACCCACTATCAACATATCACAGCTGCCTGTTTTCAAGGTTATTTTCTGAGCTATTTGCCAGGGTGTTTCTTACCCTGTTTGCTGGGTTGTTTGTGGGGTTGTTCTCTCTCACTTTAGCCTGCAAAACAAATCAAGGGTTAGTTTTGGGAACCCAGATCCACTTGGGTCCCATTCTTTTAGACAAATAAAGCTCATCTTTCCTAATCCAGATTTGTTTCACATACATTTCATTCTTTTCAATGGCATACCTTCTTGAAGGACATGAATATTGATAGTGACCAGTTTTACCACAATGAAAGCAAACAATGTTTTCAGGTAATCCCACATACTTTCTATGGATTGGGTAAACGGTTCGTTTAGGCTTATATCCAAGTCCCTTTTTGTTTCGACTGTGGTGAGTGTTTAACCAATCAAGGGCTTGTGAGGACTTATTCCACAACCTGTTTGTGGCAAGGTCGTGTTCTGTGCATTTTGTTTTAGCCGACAGGTTCTTGTTTTCAGCAAGCAAAACTTCGACCTTTTCTTTAAGCTCAAGGGTTTCCTTTTCAGCCTTGGCTTGATTGGTGGTATATTTTACTTCGTTCAAGATCAAGGTCTCCCTAAGGTCATTTATGGTTTGATGTGAAGCTAGAATTTCTCTTTCAGCCTCAAGTTTCTCATTCTTAAGGATCTCATTTTCTAGTTCTAAGTCTCGGACATCTCGTTTCAATTCAGCACAAGTATCCATCAAGGTATACAAAAGTTTTTCGAGAGTTGCTTTATTGAGACCACGTACCTTGTTCTTGAGATCAGTCAAGCTGTTTGTGGATTCATCATCTGAGTCTGAGTCACTTTGTGCCATGAGAGCTACAGCATCTCCTTCACTTTCAGATTCACCTTCATCCTCAGAAGAGTCTCCCCAGGCAGCAAGCATAGCCTTCGAGAATCTTTTGCCTGAGGTGTTCACAGGTTGTTTTCGAACCTGTTTTCTGGGTTGTTCGAACTCCTGCTCTTCTCGAAGCAGAGGGCAGTTTTTCACAAGGTGATCTGGTTTGCCACATTTAAAACACCCTGTGAACTGTTCTCGGGGGGTGTTTCTGGATTTACTGAAGTCCTTTCTTCTGCTGTTTTCTTTGACCTTTTTGAAGAATTTCTTGAACTTTCGTGTCATTAAGGCCATCTCTTCATCCTCAAGGTCAGAGTCATCATCCTCTTGTGCTTTCAAGGCAAGCCCACGATCCTTCTTCTGCTTCTCTTTTTGTTGTGAGTTCTTTCTGAGTTCATAGGTTTGAAGATTGCCAATCAACTCGTCGAGGTGATCTTGTTCATGTCTTTAGCTTCTTGGATGGCTGTCACCTTCGCTTCCCAAGACCGAGGCAAAATCCTTAAAATCTTCCTCATCAGTTCTTCTATGGTGAAGGATTTTCCCAGGGATTTTAGCTCGTTTGTTATGTGGGTGAAGCGTGTGTACATATCCATCACGTTCTCACAATCACCCATATCAAACAACTCATATTACCTCATGAGTAGCTCAATGCGTGATTGTTTGACTTGACTTGTTCCTTCATGAGCTACTTGGAGGGCATTCCATATCTCCTGGGCTGACTCACACTCCGAGATACGTGTATATTCATCTGGACCTAGGCCAAAATATAATAGCTTCTTGGCCTTGGCACTCTTTTCCATTTTCTTATAGTCTTCAGCATCATGTTAGCAGTTTTACTTAACCGCAAGTGCACGGCGTAGCTGTAGCTAGCAACCGGCAAGTACGGGTCGAATCCACAGGGAACTTCGTTTCAACTACTAGAACTAATTGAACTAACTCAAGCTAGGCAGTTGTCGAGTGAAGTTGGTTTAACTAATTCTAACTCTATTTGGTCTAAGACAATAATGAGAAGAAAATCCTGGATTGGGGTTCACCGCACTATGACGTTCATTGGAAAATACACTAGGTCGTGTGAATCTGCCTGTAAGATAATTGAAATGGAATTATTACCGGTTTAAAGCATCTACGCCTACTTTCGAAGGTCATTAGACTGATCAGACTAACCTAGTTGTCGACTTTCGTGAAACTAGAATAACAAGACCACAAGATCATGTAATTTAAATTCCCAATTGCACCCCCAACTACTTTCGTGTCAAGTAATTCAATTGCTCACAAAGCTACTCTAAGTAAAGGACCTAACTTTCGTTAGTCTCCTAAACTCTAATTAAGAACATGAATGAAACCCTCTCAGGCAATTCATCGAACACCTGGCATGCTAAGTGAGAGTTCAATTATACTCTGGCGTAATTCACAAAAACCTAGAATTAACAATCCAATTTACATCACAGGGGCTACGCCCAATCCAAGATTAAGGAATTTAGCCGCTAAACATGTTTTCAAACAACATCTCAATCAAGAACAATAACATGTCAAGGAATATAGAACTTGAACTAAAACGAAAGAAAAGGGGTAGAAAGGTGTACCCTGAACAATCTGCAACAATATTCAATCGAAAGCGTCAACAAATTTTGATCCAAAGCTTGAATTCAATAGCACAATAAGCAAAACCTAAGAGCCCTAGAAATCGCCTAAAACGAGAGAGAAGAAAAGGTAGAATGAATTAACCGGAATTACAATCCCAAAACACGATAAAACAGCGACAACTAAAGTGGCACGGTCGTGCCAGACGGCACGGGGGCCCCGTGCCAAATTTCTGCCAGACGAAAACGCGGGACCCGGCGAAAAAAGACAACCATGCCACACAGCACGGCCAGGCCGTGCCATGTGGCACGGTCGTGCCAAGTGGCACGGCCACACCGTGCCATGTGGCACGGCTAGGCCATGCCACGTGGCGCCGGTTCGGGTTTGTCGGGTCGTCGCGGTTTTTTTCCTTGTCGCGTGTGTCCGATTCTCCGGGGCTTCCGTGCGACGCTTTTTCGTAGCTTTTCTCGCCTTCTTGACACTCCTTTCTGCTAAATGCTGTTCATCTTTCTGTTTCTTCAATAGAGTTCCTGAAAATATCGAAAGATGTTATATGAGTTAAAAGTATGCAAAAGGAGGCCGATTTGACCCTTCCTTAACACAATTAAACGTGAAAACGGGGGAGGAAATGGGTCAAATAGGGGCTAAAAATAGTACAAAATAGAGGTTCATCACACCCCCATGCTTATCTCTTGCTTGTCCTCAAGCAAGACTATGCTATGAAAAATCAAGGAGGATGGTGGACCTCTAAACACACCCTCTTCAAGGGAAAAGATGGATGCCGATGAATCACGCCAATCATGCATAGAGGGTAGTCCAGTCAAGGTGCGGCAGATAATCTCAATGAAAATGTATGCAATGTCACCCATGAATCATCTTGCCCAAATGAAACACACAACACACCCCAAATATTGAAGCACATAGTAAGACATAACCTTCCTCAACAAATGGTGAGTAAGCAGGACTGGTAGGACCTCACTTTAGGGCAAAGTGGAGCACTCCCCTCAATGTGTTTGAAATATGTAACAAGGGTACGCTCAATACTCCAACCAATCAGGCAACTACCATATGCTTGGTAAAGTTCTCTACTCTCCACCACGAGAATGCAATATGCAATGTGTCAATCATGAGGGCTTGCAATAGGGATGTAATGGGGCTAAGGTCAAAGGTGAGAAATGGAATAATTTGGGAAAGTGGAGCTATTAGTCAAAGACTAGGGAGCAGGAACACTTCCATAATTCAGCATTATAGATACAACTTCACACCAACTTACGAATTGAATGGCAAAGCTCGCAAAAACCTCAAGGAGAAAACAACAAGCTTATTGCAAAAAGCTTCCATGCTACCCGTTTTATTTGCAACTTCTCATTTCATTTTCTTCTTTTTTTTTTGTTGGTTTTTTTTTTTGAGAAGCAAAAAAAAGGATGCACATTGGATAGCGTTGGAAGTACAAAAATTAATTCGCAATTTTCCCAAAACGAGCCACTAGTATTATGCCCGCAGTGAATGATCAAATGCCCCAAACATGCCCAACTACATTGTGGAAGTATCGCCCCACTAGACACCTTGACAAGGATGAAGGAAGTATACAAGGTCAAGCGTGTAATTAATGTGGTGCAACAACAACGACTGGGGGAAAGGCTCAAAGGGCTAGCAAAGGGACAGCATGCAACAACGGGTGGCTTTCTGGCTAATGTGGCTACATGAATAAAGATCGCCTCAATCATGTCGGCACATGTAATTGCTAAATGCAGTTTCAAGGAGAACAAGACCAAGTTCTAGAGATGCATCATGGAGGAGTCACACATGAAGGGAAATGGAGACTATATGTAATGAATAGTCATTAGGCTCAAAATCTCACGGGTAAACCTACCACAGTCAAGTGACTTACTCTGGGGTATGTCCCATTCATCAAGGTTAGTCAAGTCAAGCCACATGAATCTCAGGGGTAGCTAGCATGCAACACAGGGCGAAGAAACTACAGATGACAAAACAAACACAATTTGCCCAAAAACTCACACCAAGACAAGTTACGCCTCAACACACAACCCAACATGATCAATCAATCATCACCCCTTTCAATCTCATCACAAGAGGGGTTTTCGCAAACTGTAATTTTTTTTTTTTTTTCAAAGCAATAAAACTAACTACTAAAGCAATAAAGTTATAAAGGATACTGAAGAGAAGGGTAAGAGATGGTACCTGAGAAGCTTACGAATGCCCGACTCGATCATTTCTCCTTTTGAATGCAAAAGCTAATCCTATATGCTCTAAATTATATGCTCGAATAAAATAAAAAGGCAAAAACAACAAAGTGCATGACATGAAATCCTATCTAAATGATGCAAATGCAAGTGATATCATAACCTACCCCCACAATGTTACCAGAAAGCGACGATCTCACACCCCCATGCTTGAGATTTTCATTGTCCTCAATGAAAAGGACGCAGAAAAGAAACAAGGGGAGGAAAAGGGGGGAAAAGGGTGGGTGACACACACACACACACTCGCTTTTTTTTTTTTTTTTAAAGAACTATAAATACCTTGGGTTGCCTCCCAAGAAGCGCTTGTTTTAGGTCCTAAGCTTGACCGTTACCTCAGGAATATGATGCTCGTGTGATGTAGGGAGGTGTGGGGATGGAAGAAGGAAATGACGAGTGAGCCAGCACTTCCCCATGGCTAAAGTCAGGCATCAGTATCGCCTGAGGAGGTCCGCCAGTAGCAGTAGTGGGCGGTGGGGGTCGGGGAGGCAGAGCAGGCGGCCGCAGATGGGATCCGCCACCCCAGTCATGAAGTTCCACTCTTACGACAGCTGGAGGAGTGAAGACGGTCGGGGCCGCAAGCGCAGAGTGTGCACCTGGGGCGGGAGGTGGTATGGGTGGTAAAAATTGAAAATCCACCCGCTCGCCACAGACGGTGAAGGACATGGTGCCCACCTGCACATCAATCACAGCCCCTGCGGTCGCGAGAAAGGGGCGACCCAAGATGAAGGGGGCGGAAAGGCATCGTCCATATCAAGGACGATAAAGTCACTCGGGACCAGAAAATTCCCCACCTGGACCGGAACGTCCTCCAAGATGCCCACAGGACGCCTGAGGGAGCAGTCCGCGAGCTGAATAGTGATGCTGGTGGGTGTGGGGTCCCATAATCGCAGCTTCTTACAGAGAGAGAGGGGCATGATACTCACACTAGCGCCCAGATCGCAGAGAGCTCTCTCAATCTGCACATCCCCTATACAGCAAGGGATGGAGAAACTGCCAGGATCCTGCAGCTTGGATGGCGACCGCCTTTGCAAGAGCGCACTGCAGGAGCCGCCAATGGAAGCTATAGAAGCCTCCCTAGATGCTCCCTTCTTGGACAGGAGCTCTCGTAAAAATTTCCATTGCGCAGGGGCACTCTGGAGCGTTTCCAAGAAGGGGCTACTGGCATAGATTCGGCGTAGGATTTCCAGAAATCGCTCGAATCTAGGTTCAAGCTGAACGAGCTCAGACCATGCCAGTCGTTGAGGGAAAGGCACTCGAGGGTGGTAAGTGCGATCAATGGGTTGATGGCGGGTTTCCTCAATAGGGCTCAGACCCTCATTTTTCACCTTTCCCTCAGTTCCGGCAGAAGCAGAAACCGGACTACCTCCTGGAGAACCATCACTGGGCTCTCTTCTAACCCCGCGCCCACAGTAGATATGGCATTGACTTGGCGGCGGGGGTTGACCTCGGTCTGACCCGGAAGTTGCCCCTGAGATCTGGACAGGTGGCTCACCTGCTGAGCAATCTGGGCAATCTGTGTATCCATGGTTTTCTGATGGGCGGCCATGGAATCCACTCTGGAGGTCAATACCTGAATATTTTCTTTGAGAGTCTCATTTGTCGTAGTCTGGGTCGCTATGAAGCGCTCCATAAGGCTCTCCAGGTGAGATGTGGGTTCAGGAGGTGGAGGAGGTGGAGTGTAGGGGGCTCGGTGGTGGAAACCAGGTGGCTGGTTGGGGTTCTGAGGGTGAGGGTTGGGGTTTTTATAGAGGGGGTTCGGACGAGTATTCCAACCCTGGTTGTAGGAGGTGGGGTGGGGGTTATTTTGAGGAGGTTGGGTGTAGGTATGATAGACGTTGACGTGCTCAATGCTAGAAGGGGCATTGTAGCACTCAACGGCAGTATGGCCCTGTACACCGCAGGCCTCACAAACAGCATAGATCCCCATGGACGACCCTACAGAAGTAGCTGACGAGGTGGTCACTTTCTCCAGGCGCTGTGCAAGGGCGTCCACCCTGCTCACTAGGAGCGTCACAGCGTCAATCTCATGCCTGCCACCGCCCCTCTTGGGGGTGGCCTTCTCACTCGACCAATGATAGTTGTTGGAAGCCATCTCTTCCAACAACGCCTTTGCTGCTTCGATAGATTTGCCCATAAGAGCACCCCCTGCTGCAGCATCAACTGAAATCTTCACCGACCGCTCTAATCCATTGTAGAAGGTTTGGATTAAGAGCCAGTCGGGAACTCCATGGTGGGGGCACTGGCGCTGGAGGTCCTTGAATCTCTCCCACGCCTCATATAGAGACTCACCATCCTGCTGGGCAAAGGAGGTGATGTCTGTCCTCAGCTTGGCAGTCTTGCCAGGTGGGAAGTACTTGCTGAGGAATGCTTTGGAGAGTACTTCCCACGTGGTGAACGAGTTGGGCTCCTCGTTCTGAAGCCAGTCACTGGCTCTATCCCGCAGTGAGAATGGGAAGAGCCGCAGCCGGATTGCATCAGTAGACACCCCATTTAGCTTGATGGTATCACACTTCGCTAAGAACCTGCGAAGGTGCACGTTGGGGTTCTCCGAGGGGTGCCCGCTGAATTGCTCCCTCTCCACGAATGTGATCAGTGCGGGGCTGAGCTCGAAGTTGTTAGCCTCGATGGCGGGGCTAACGATGGAGGAGGTTACGCCCGATGCTTGTGGCAAGGCATAATCTCGCAGCACTCTTTGGCTTTGCTCGGCCATCTGTATTTGTGCTTGGTGCCTTCTCCTTTCACCGCTTTGCCGTCGAGCAGTGGCTTCGATTTCAGGGTCAAAAGGGGCAAGTGGTTGATCCCTTTGACTACGCCTGCGCATACAAAACCAACACTACCAAGGCGTAAAACAGTTTCAAGCACAATGAAGGGGAGAAGGGAAACAATGAAGGGATGAAAAGAAAAAGAAAAAGCCTAGTCTAGAGTACGCTAATCGGTTCTAATATTGAAAGGCGCAAGCTCCCCGGCAACGGCGCCAAAAACTTGTTGCAAGAAAAAGTTTTAATATTTATAAACCCCAAGTGCAAGGTATGTCGTTGAGTACTTAGGGTGTCGTCCACAGGGAATTGGGTTTCCAACTACCAGAGTTTACTAGAGCGTCTCAATCTAGGCGAGATCAACGGTGAAAGAGGAGAACTAAACTATGCTACAAATACAGAAACAAGTGACTTGGAATTGTGATGTCACCAATGAATGTACCAACTAACAAAGACGAGTCCTAACCTACCCAAACCACACTATGAACAAGAGATGGTCGGTTGCACCATCAAAGACCACCCAAGCCCTCTCTCAAGGGTCATGAGCTAGTCTAACTCGTGTAACCACCTACTTTCGTGGGGTTAGGCGAATTAGACCACAAAACTAGCAACCCCGGACCTAGCTCGATTCAGATACTACTTTCGTATCCCGAACTCGGCCATTCCTTCTCCCACACTAACAAATTGACCTCACCTCTCAGCATAAGTCAATCGCCCAAAAAATATGGATGAAAGCCCTCTTAGGCATTTCATCGAACAATTGGTGGGCGTGAGGAAAACCTCTAGGTTCTAGGCATAGATTGGGTATGATTAGGCCTAATACAAGATCAATTAGACATCAAGAGGCTAATCACAATCCAAGCCAACAAAATCTAACAACTAATCATCAAAAACGAATGAAAACCTAAACTAACAAATAAGAACATGAACACGAAGAACGAAACAAAGGCAATGAAATAAAACGAATTCAAACAACTAGATAACATGAATCAACAATGAAAACTAAACATATAAACTTAAGCAAAACGAATACAAGAATTAAACTAACAAAACATAAACAAGAACAATGAAATAAATAGAGAAAAGGAAGAGGGAAACTTATGCTTGAATTGATTGAAGAACTTGAAATCCACAAGCCAGAATCCCAAAATACAAACAACTGAAATCCTAATCTAATCCTCCTATTGAGGTTTTTATTGGATAAACCTAACCTAAACTAACCTAGAAAATCGCCCAAGGAGAAACCCCGAACGAACCCCCTCAAACAGACACCCGACGAAGCTTAAATAGAAAACCCGAACAGACGGCGAAACCGGAGAGGTGGCACGACCGTGCCAGGTGGCACGGTCAGGCCGTGCCACGTAGCACGGCCGTGCCATGTGGCACGGCCCCACCGTGCCACATTGCTGGCACGGTGGGCCGTTTCCCCAGTTTTGCCCGGTTTTGTCCGTTTTCGCCGGTTTTCGCTGTGTTGTCCCGTCTTCGTCCCTTTTTGCGACGTTTGCTTGATTTTGAGTTATTTCCTACAAAACATAAATAAAACAAGTAAAAATCCTAAAGATTAAGTTATTATACGAGCGAAAAGTAGGTGAAAGAGGCACGTAAAATAGGTAAATTTACCGTTCAACACACCCCCACACCTATCTTTTGCTCGTCCTCGAGCAAAATAAAAGAAAAACTAAAGTAAACAACTAACTCACTTTCGTAGGAATCACGGTTGCATTTAGCGTATGCAACAAGCCCTTTAAACCCCTTGGTCACCCCAAGTGGACGAGTAAGGTCTCGTAGGAATCACTTTCGTGAGGGTTTGCAGAAGATATACCCACAAAATCTCAAAAAGGAAAAACAAAGAAAAGAGAAACAAAAATCGAAAGAAAAAAAAATGACAATATAAAATAGATACATCAGGGTGAACTGTACATGCTCGGATCAACCAAAACCCCCTAGTAACTCAAGTATCAGTCTGTACACAAGCATTATATGCATTTCAGGACACATCATCCCAAAGAATTGCATTCAGACATGAGCTTTTCACCCCACGACGCATGAAAACAATGAATCCATCCTGGTGCCTGTGTGCAAGTGTATCATCACCCTGAAACTAAGCCTACCAAAACCAAACTCAAGCCCACGCAGCTGACACAAGCTACCCTTATGAATGGTTAGCATGAAAAGTAAGCTTCCCCAGTAGCAGTATTGCCTCAAAGGGTAGCACCCAGTAGCGCATGCCTCAAAGGGGTACTTGTCATTTTCAACTGTTTTCTTCCCCACTTGTTTTTCTTTTCCATTATTTTTTTCCATCACAAACTCATGCCACGCCTCAAAGGGATTCACCCAGTAGCGTTTGAATTTGTTTGCCTTTTGCTTTTGTTTTGGAAAAAAAAATGGGGTGCCAGCACATATAAAGGGAACTGCGCAGTAAATAGTAGGAGAGTCGATCGTGGAAGACTAAGAATTCAGGATGATGACAATACATGAATTCAGGACTGGATTGCAAAATTACGATAGACTGTTGGGGTTAGAACTGAGGTCTAAAACGACACACTGAGGATGAATATCCATCATGCACAATATACTTATATATGAGCTAATAGTCAAGGTATCAGGGATCAAGGCTGATCAAAAATAGTACAAAGCTCCCTCAAATGCAAAAAGAAAAGAAAAATTTGTACAAAAAGGGGAAAAAATGAAAAATTTATACCAAAAAAAAGGAAAAATTTTCACAAAAATAAGAAGAAAAAGGGGAAGGGGAGATGACCCCACCCCCACACCTAAATCTCACAATGTCCTCATTGGGAGCCGTGAGTCATCACCAACACACAAAAATAAAGAAAACAAAATCAAACACAAGACAAACAAAATCGAAAAATATATACACAAGCTAACACACTCTCCCAAAAACACAATCTCACCCAAAACAACAACACGATCACACATATATACAAACTGACACCACCAAAAACAAATATGGACAAATCAAACAACACCACCAATCACAACACAATAAAAACCACAAACACACAAAAATGGTGATCATAGCCAACAACGGCTCAGCAACATCCACATTTCACCACAAGATGATCACCAACCAAAAACACAATCCTAATATTCACAACTAAACAAAAACAAAAAGGAAGAAAACAAAAATAAAAAGAAGGGGGGAGAAGAGTGAGAACGAGTATACCAGGTCGGGTACTGAATGTACCCGAACTATTCCACGACGACATAAGAAGCATCAGCCACTCCTTGCCGCTCAAGATGCGAGTCGTCAGCTCGGATGCAGTCAAAGCTCGTAAGAGCTTATCATGCATTGCTGCATGCAGCTCAGAATGGTGTGAGTAAGAGAACACTGATAAAGATGGAGCAAACAGAGTTAGTGTCCTCTCAAACTCACTAAACACCTGGGAGAAATCAGCAGAATAATCAAATGCAATAGTCAACGCGATTTCTCCAGGCATGCCCTCTAGGTACAGACGATAAGGATCAAGGAGGGGGTCATACCCTCTAAAAGTACCTAGAGACTCAGAACAGTCAACCACATTCCCCTCAAGTATCACATGAGGATCAATAAGTGACAAATCACAACACTTGGGGGAATGAGAGGGTGGTGAACATGGATAGGAAGCAGGGGATGTATCAAGAGGGTTGGGGGATACATGGACAGTAAGAGCAGGACTAGATGAAACTGCAGCCACAGCATCCATACAGGACTCCCCCTCGAGAATCTCATCGAGATCATGCACCTCACTAAAAGTACCGTCTGACTCAAGACATAAATCATCCCCATCGATACTAATACCAACACAAAATGTCTCACCTACCTCGAACTTCGTCGACTGAGCTAAAGGGAAAGGTGGATCAGGATAGGTCATAGTGTTGTCCTGAAAGGTGCTAGGTAGGGATGGAGCAACAAGAGGTAAAGCAGGCAAGGGAGGGTCGAGCACGTCCTCTAGTCTGGGCTCTAGAGGAGGAAAAGACGCACCATCATCACACAGACTGATATCAAGTCTAGGAGCACTAGAACTAGGGTCAGTCTCGGGTGATAGGTCATACTCCCGCAGTTCATTAACATATTCAGCAAACTCAACTTGTTGCTTGTTCATGGCCTCTATCATATTAGAAATTCTAGCGAAACCATCAGCAGAAATATGATAGGGACAAGAAACACTGTCATGATCAGGGCAATGGCATATCTCACATGCAAGAGGTGTAATATTAGGAACGCAGGGGGATGGGATGGATGAAGTAAATTGACTAGTCTTAAATTCATAAGTATCCTTAGCCAACCACTCAAGTAATTCCCAAGCTTCATCAACATTTCGAGTACAAAAATCCCAATGCTCCAAAAGAGCACGGGTCTCACTATTCACACCCTCATCAACAACATGCAATATTTCCCGTTTTCCATATAAACATCCACAAGAAGCACATTGAGCAAGATAAGCATGTAAACGATCCCAATAACGGTAAAATAATTCTTGCTCACATTGGGGAAAATGGAAAATTGCCATTGAAATTTTTTTTTTTATGATTTTTTCTTTTTTTTTTTCAAAATAAAAGCCTAGTCTCGAATGCCTAAGTAAACCCCAATATTGGAAAACGCCAACTCCCCGGCAACGGCGCCAAAAACTTGTTAGCAGTTTTACTTAACCGCAAGTGCACGGTGTAGCTGTAGCTAGCAACCGGCAAGTACGGGTCGAATCCACAGGGAACTTGGTTTCAACTACTAGAACTAATTGAACTAACTCAAGCTAGGCAGTTGTCGAGTGAAGTTGGTTTAACTAATTCTAACTCTATTTGGTCTAAGACAATAATGAGAAGAAAATCCTGGATTGGGGTTCACCGCACTATGACGTTCATTGGAAAATACACTAGGTCGTGTGAATCTGCCTGTAAGATAATTGAAATGGAATTATTACCGGTTTAAAGCATCTACGCCTACTTTCGAAGGTCATTAGACTGATCAGACTAACCTAGTTGTCGACTTTCGTGAAACTAGAATAACAAGACCACAAGATCATGTAATTTAAATTCCCAATTGCACCCCCAACTACTTTCGTGTCAAGTAATTCAATTGCTCACAAAGCTACTCTAAGTAAAGGACCTAACTTTCGTTAGTCTCCTAAACTCTAATTAAGAACATGAATGAAACCCTCTCAGGCAATTCATCGAACACCTGGCATGCTAAGTGAGAGTTCAATTATACTCTGGCGTAATTCACAAAAACCTAGAATTAACAATCCAATTTACATCACAGGGGCTACGCCCAATCCAAGATTAAGGAATTTAGCCGCTAAACATGTTTTCAAACAACATCTCAATCAAGAACAATAACATGTCAAGGAATATAGAACTTGAACTAAAACGAAAGAAAAGGGGTAGAAAGGTGTACCCTGAACAATCTGCAACAATATTCAATCGAAAGCGTCAACAAATTTTGATCCAAAGCTTGAATTCAATAGCACAATAAGCAAAACCTAAGAGCCCTAGAAATCGCCTAAAACGAGAGAGAAGAAAAGGTAGAATGAATTTAACCGGAATTACAAATCCAAAACACGATAAAACAGCGACAACTAAAGTGGCACGGTCGTGCCAGACGGCACGGGGGCCCCGTGCCAAATTTCTGCCGGACGAAAACGCGGGACCCGGCGAAAAAAAGACAACCATGCCACACAGCACGGCCAGGCCGTGCCATGTGGCACGGTCGTGCCAAGTGGCACGGCCACACCGTGCCATGTGGCACGGCTAGGCCATGCCACGTGGCGCCGGTTCGGGTTTGTCGGGTCGTCGCGGTTTTTTCCTTGTCGCGTGTGTCCGATTCTCCGGGGCTTCCGTGCGACGCTTTTTCGTAGCTTTTCTCGCCTTCTTGGCACTCCTTTCTGCTAAATGCTGTTCATCTTTCTGTTTCTTCAATAGAGTTCTTGAAAATATCGAAAGATGTTATATGAGTTAAAAGTATGCAAAAGGAGGCCGATTTGACCCTTCCTTAACACAATTAAATGTGAAAACGGGGGAGGAAATGGGTCAAATAGGGGCTAAAAATAGTACAAAATAGAGGTTCATCACATCAAACTCTATGAGTTCCTTGGGAACCTTCTTACCATCTTCAAGCACCTTGGTGGGAACAAGGGGCCCGTTCTTGATGATCATCCATAACTCATAATCTTCTGCCTGAATATAGTTCTCCATCCTATTCTTCCACCAACTATAATGTTGGCCGTTGAAATAGGGTGGCCGAGTAATGGATTGCCCTTCAAGGATTCCTTGTGGTGTACTCATCTTCAGAATCTCTCAAGGTGTTAGCCCTTTTGTGAGAGAACTTGCTCTGATACCACTTGTTGAATTTATGAGCACTTACCCACAAGAGGGGGGGTGAATTGTGGTGTTCGATTTTCGCGTACTTACTAACAAACACCCTCCTGATTGCAGAGGTTGTTCTTGAATTACAAACAACCTTCTGACTTGTTTGCACCAGATGTTTTCAATTTGCTCAAAGGCGAAAATCAACAAGATAAATGCGGAAATAAAGCACACACAATTTTTCCGTGGAAAACACCTCTAGCCCAACTGAGGTGTGAAAAACCACGACCTACCTCGTGTAGGATTTAACCACTTTCACTAACGGGCTTCACACGTTACAAATGTAACACACCTTGTTACAACTTGCAACCACGTAACCTTCTTTTCTAAGAAAGGTTACACCACGTCCAAATCTCACCAGATTGGACACGTCCAAAGTCCACACGACTGAGGACCACTCACTCACTTTTCTGATCCAAGATCAGGGTTACAAAACACCTTACGGGGGTGCTTCTGATTTAAGCAGATGTAAGGTACAATGAGTTCCTAGTATGCCAATATCTTGAAAGCTCAGCTTAAACACAACTTGTCTCGGTTTTTCTTTTCTCAAGAGTAGCTCGAAAAATTCTTCTCACTAAAAAAACCACTTTTGCACTTCTCCTTTTTTGCGTATGTTGTGCATGTTTCTCGTTTTTTCTTATCTTATGAATGGGAGTGAAATGTTGAGTTTTTAAACAAAAAATCCAACGGTCAAAAACAAGGAGAAGTGATAAAATCAGCTATGTTTAGCAAAGAGAGATTTTTGCTTAGCACAGAGAATTCCAACGGCTAAAAGATCCAATGAGGATAGAGTTTCCCAATATTATAGGGATTTGATTTTGGAGGATAAAAGACTATCTTTTCCCCTTAAAAATAGCCATGAAATACCTGGAAAAGAATCTCAACTTGAATTTTGAATTAATCACTTTCCAAAGGATAAGAGAGAAATATTTTCGGTTTGGTAAATATTTTCCAAAATCAGTTTTGCAAATCTCCCAAGTGATTTTCATATCAAAAGATTTCCTACAGCTTAAATTACTGTCTTGGAAATTTATCAGAATATATTAGAGCTTTTGGCCAACCAAAATAAGTTTTCCAAAGTGACCGGGTTTGGCCGTTGCAGTTCAGAAACACCATAGGTACCCTGTTTACAGGGTTGTTCAAACTTGGTGTTCTGAAGCAAATAGCGCAACCAATTCAAGAGTGGTTAGTTAGAGACTTTTCAAGATTGGCATATTAACAAGAGTCTAAAAAATAAAACCTAAATTACCCAAGACATCTTGTTGTAGATCCAGTCATCTTGTTCAAGACGAATACGCTGCCCCAACCACCTAGACCAACCTGTTTGCCAGGTTGTTCTTGTATCGCTTGAGTTCAGAAAGGCCTGTTTGCTGGATTGTCCTTGAAACACCTAGCCTGTTTGCTAGGTTGTTCTTGTATTGCTTGAGTTCAGGAACTGATCTTGACACACAATCAACTCATCGAGGTGGTATTCTTGACTTGAGCGTGAGTCATCAAGGTATGAGACCTGTTCTTAAGACTTGTTCTCAACATTCAGCAAACAAGTTAAGACGCATATTGAAAATAACAGTGTATGCCTGTTTGGAGAACTTTGTTTGGAGCAACATTACTTAAGAGCAATTTACACTTGGGTTTGTTGTCATCAAAACTGAATATACTAATTCAACAGCATGTGTAGCAAGAGCCAAGCGATATGTTTTATTGGATTCAATAGTAGGACGTCGATACAGCTTTAATTGAAGGACCTTACTTAAAAGACCTAAATGGACTTATATGCTAATCAACTGGATTTATTGGAAAATAAAAAGTTTAGAAATTGCCGGCCTTTATGACTCGAGGGATGCTAATCGATCAAATTTGTAGCACATAACATAAGCAGATGAGATCAATAATTCCCCGCATAGCATCAAACTGGTTTGTTGTTCATTCGTCCACATCTATGACGAGCAGGGGAGCAAAACGATCGATGATTGGGGCAAGTTCCCTAAGAAAACTCTCCCTAGCGGTTGAAGTATATCTTTTAAGAAAAGTAGTAGTTTTCATGCTAAAGAGAGCAACTGAGTTGGTGCCAAGCACAGAGTGCCTAAACATGACATCAGTATTCTCAGTACCGCGGGGGTCTTCTGCATCAACCACGATCCAATTCCAATATTCTTCACCAGTTCTCCAAAATTTTCCATAGTGTTCTGACCTTATGAAAATCGTTCCATCCGGAGCTGGGAAGATTTGTTGCACCACCTAGGGATCCTTAGGATCACTGAATGCAAATCTAAGGCCAGGCTGGCCATCGTGCATAGTGGCCCCCAAGAAGAGGCCATTGTCACCCTTAAAGGCAACATGTCTAGGGAACCTGAAGATGGATTCCCAATCAATGATGGCCAAAAAGTCGCATGAGTCTTTGTCAGGATCCTTGGATCCCGCAAACAGGCAAGAGTCAAAGGGGGCGGCACTCCTCGAAAGGCATGTGCAATTGCCGAGCTGGACGTGCAACAGTTGGAGCTTTTTAGTGCCATCGGAATCCTCGACGAGGATAGGCTTGAACAGGGTGCAAGCCCAGCTGCTCTAGTCTTCGTTTGTGGTATAAGCAGATGCAGTGATCCAGTCATGATTAGGTGACCACCTGTAAATCATATTTTTGCAAATTAGTTAATTAATCTATATCAAACTCGGTAATAGATAGAACAATTAGTCCAGTGGCTATACATCCCCAAAACAAATGTAGTGGTTTAAACAAATGTAGTGGTTTAATTTAATAGAAATAATACAATGTAATTACCTGACTAGGTACTTGTTACTGTAACGAGATTTGAGATGAACAAGGCCAGCCCAAGTCTTGGCTTTCTCCACTTCAAATTGGGCATAGGGATCCATCACATTCTCTCCAGCAAATTGGAGAAGCCCGCGTGTTTGAACATTCTCATACCTGTACCTCAAGTATTTGTCATTGTAAACTGATTTCAAACACACTAAGCTGGGCAATACAAAAGTAGCCATTCTTTCTCTCTCTACAATCCAGTCACACTATTGTTTTGTATTCTGTGTATTTGCACTGGGGTGCTTTGCTTCGGCCAGCTTGCTTCCCTATTTATAATGACCTTGGCCATCTTCGCCACTCATTATCCCCCACCCTCTTTTTTTTGTTCGTAGGAGCCACAGCGGGTATTACAATACAATGGGGAAGGATAAATCGAGCCTACAATCTAATATATCGATTAACTCAGTCTTAACAACTGAGCTAAGGCCTCATTGGTCATTATCTTCCCGGTCTTACGGATGATCAATGGTCAGGGCCCCGCTCGTGGTTATTTTTTTTTTTTTTTTGGGGCTTCCGACCCACCCTGACCCTCAAATTTGACGATCATGATGAGAATTGAACCTGGGTAGTAGTTTTGACCCTCTTACTCGATCCGTTCACCCTCACGTTTAAAAAACTTAAAATTTAAAATCAAAATAAAAGACTTTGATTGCATTTATTTAAAGTCTTTTGGATTTATATTTTCTCCCCTGCACTTAGGCCTCCTCTCACGCAACCTCTTTCCATCTCACTTGTCCTTAGCCGTCTTATGCTCCCTCTATAATGTTTGACATAGTTATTATAGTCATAAAATTATGCATTAGAATGTACTTAATTACAATATTTTTCATTGGAATAGTCTATAATAGCTTGTCCTTTCATGTAATAGACTGCCTAGTGTTGAGCCTTATGATAAAAATGAAACTTAGTAGAAAATAACATTTTACATATAAGAAATGTTTGAAGATCGGATTCGAACCGATGACTTAAGGGTAGCCGCACAGTCAGGGTTAGAGCTACCCACATTGAGTGTTGGGGAGAGTTAGGGTCAAGAAAAATCTACCTGTCAACCCGCATGACTTGACCCTTAACCTATCCAACATTCGACCCATATTTTACTCAAATTTGAAAACATCTGATCCGTATTTATCACCTAAATTGACAAGTCTACGTACGACGAACCTTTCTATTTTTAAGGGTCATATTTCTCGCCATACACAATGAACTCTCCAGAGGATGCATGCCATTTTTAACTCGTTTTTGAAGTTTTCAAATGGACGGTGCTTTATTTTATCTGTCTTACCCTTTTTTCGATTCCTTTTGGGTTGCTTTCTACTATTGATTTTTTTTGTGGGGGCGGGGGGTTTGCATTTTCTTTCATATACTTGGACACTATTCATTTATTTAACTTCTAATTTTTTGCTCATTTATTTTTTCAATACAATTATCAAAATAGCAAAATGATAAGTGTGTTGTCGTAACACACTCTCTAAGTGTATTGTTTTTGTTTAAAAATTATATTATCATATATTTAAATTGATAAAAATAGTATAATTGAACCGTGAAAGCAGACTACAAGTTATAAAATGTTTAAAATCATCTTTTTATCCATGATCTACTGGCTTTCTAAAATACATATATCAGATGCCCTCGCAGATAGGGTTGATCCGAATATGATCTCATTTAATATTTTATCGACGTAGCCAACAAGTATTACAGCTTAGGAAATTCAGAATTAAGCATAATTATTAGAAATTGGTGATTTTAAATGATAAAATATATTAATTTCAGATAAGACAAGATATTTAAAAGTGTCTTGCCGCAAGATATATATCATCACTTATTAAAATATAACACGTGTATTTTTTTGAACCGGAAGATTGTGTTTTTGATTATGACTTTGTAGTTAACTTTAAAAAACTTAGAATTATTAAATTTTGAGGGTTTACGATGAATCTTTCACTTATATTTAATAAATCTTTAGTTGCAATATATAAATGATGTCCCTTTTATTTTCGCAAGCGAGGAACCTTTTAAACGGTGTACAAAGCGATGTATAGCTATGTATACGATAGCTAGACACGGTGAAAAGGGAAAATTTTGATTTATCTAAAGGACTTTGCCAAATGATACTTGCCTCACAAGTGTGACTGAAAACGGATGTGAAATCTTATGCAGAAAAAAAGGGATAAATGCGTTAAACATTCATTTGTCATCCAGCATCTACAATGTGGTCCTAATGTGGAGAAATATATTCTTGAATGTCAAAACAAAATCCTAATTACAACAAAATCTAACTTCAAACATATTGAGCATATGAGTTTCCATAGAAAATATTTGTTTTTTAATCGAAAAAGGAAGCTCATTAATGGAAATCAACTGTAAACATACTAGGACATTTTAAAAATATAACATATGTGTGTTTGTGCGTGTGCGAGAGAGAGAGAGAGAGATGTGATATGATAATATGATATGATAGGGGGTGATATGATAATATCTTAGTGGTTATTAATAAGCCACGATGGATGGGGAAGAATGGGGAAAGATTAGGAAAAGTTGATAAAAATTGAAGATGTTGTAAAGGAAAGAAAATGAGTGGGCAAAGAGACTGTGAAGGATTAAGAAAGATTGTAAAGAATAGGTAAAAGTAGGGTAGGGCTGCAAAAAATGGTGAGAGGTTGAGAACTTTTTTGTAATTGATTAGAATAAATTGCTAAAAGTTGAAAAAGATTGGGAAGAGTTTAAAAAGGTTAGTAAATACGCATTTACCAACCAAAAAAAAAAACACCCTGTTATCAAATTTTAATAAAAAGTTAGCTATCCATGAGGTTACACTTTACTTTGAAAAAGAAAAAATAGAGAAAAAAGAACGCAAAACAAAACTAGACTTTTCTATTCATGAAAATAAAGAACAAAATTATCATGATGAATTGTCACACACTATGTGCTCATTTTGCACATTATGTGATTGCATACATGGTGTAACAATTGACAATCGGATGTATTATCAATTTTATATTGTATGGACAATCAGTATCAACAATTTATGAACCAACGGCAACTCAATTTCAATTAACTAGAGAATTTATTTTTTTTAAAAAAATATCAATAACATATAATAATTCCATTAAATATCTTTTGTTTAAGATATTAATAAAAGTTTTATAATTTTATTGAATTTTTCTATCCTATAATATTCTAAATTCGCTAATATGTGCTACAAATTTGATGATGGAAAAGTTGATATTATAACCAACAGATTTGATGATGCCAAAATTGAGCCTAGGTATTTTTTTAGTTGGTTTATTTGACTAAAGGTCTTTCTTTAAAAAAAAAAAAAAAAGAAGAGGTGATTATCTTTTAATTTTTCGTATTAATTGAGTTCTTCTCTATTATCACATTAATTATTTTCTTCCACCTTGACACTAATTTTATTGAAGTTATTTTATAAATTTTAGAGCTAAAGCTAGATATTTGGTGAGGCTACACTTTACTTTGAAAAGAAAAAAATAAAAGAAAAAAAACAAATAACAAAACCATTGCTTTTCTATCTAGGAAAATAAAGGACAAAATTATCATGATGAGTTATCACACACTATGCGCTCGTTTTGCACGTTTTGTGATTGTATACATGGGATGACGACTGTCAATTGGATATAACAATGGGTGATATCTTTGCTTCCTTGTCAATTTTATATGATAGGGACAATAAGTATCAATAATTTAAGAACCAATGGCAACTCAATTTTAATTAACGAAGGAATTGGTTTTCTAAAAAATAGCAATCACATAAAATACTTCCACTAAATAATTTTTGTTTAAAAATATTAGGTTTTGCCTATGCCTTTGCATGGGCATCTAAGTGGTAAAAATTAATAAAAGTGAATGTCAACTTAAATATATAGTTCACGTTATATAAGTGCAATGCAAAGAAAAAAATATTTTCCTATTCAGACAATAATTCATAGGGAAAGTGCCCAAAAAGTGTTGCACCAATTGGTAGCGGTTCATACAATTTTTTTAACGATCTATAGGTGTTAATTTAAAGGGGATCCATTGTCTAAATTGTTTTTTTGAGGGGCATAGTAGGGGGAGAAATGGCGGTTGAGACGTCGAAATTACCGTTGAGGTTGGAGTATCATTTTGAAACATATTATTTGGCTTTTGTCAGTTCCCTATTAGAAGAACAGTTAATGTGGAGAGGGAAAGTAATGAGAGAGAAGCAATTGGTTATCGTTGAGGGAGATTTTGAAGGTAAAGAATAAGGTCTCGACAGAGGGGAAGGGACGGGCTTACAGACAGAAGCATAGTGTTTGGCTTGTGGAGGTGGTTGCTGTTGAATGTGGAGGGTAACAAAGGGGGCGACATTATACACAACATCCTAGGGGTGTACGTGATGTAGGAGGGTTGATGTGTACGTGTGAGAGGTAAGTTGTTAATTTATCTCTAATGTAATTTGTAAATTTTGAATTTTTTTTGATGAATTTTGAATGTCAATGTGAAGGGTATGTGATGATGACAATGTAAGGGTTTGAAGTGATTGTGTTGGAATTGGAGAGTGGTGGTGGATTATGGGGTTGAAAAATGGGAGTTGCATATTAGGTGGATTGGATAGATGTTGTGAGTTGTTAGTAAACCTGGCAAACATGTCATTCGGTTCGGGTCGAGTTAAGTTCGGTTTGAGTTATGTTTGGGTTGATCACTTTCGGTTCGGGTTTAGCTTCGATTCAGGTTAAGTTCAGGGTTGATCAAATTTGGTTCGGGTTCGGGCTCGGGTATGGTTTCAGGTGAAGTTTGGATCAGAACTTCGGATCAAGCTCGTTCAGGTTGATTTGGATGCGGGTCGGGTGAAAGTCGTTTCGGGTAGGTTTTGATTAGGGGTTCAGATCAAGTTTGGGTCGGGTATAAATTGGATTGGTTTACTTTAGGGTCGGCTTATATTTCAATTGAGTCTGTTTGTATATGATATGAGTTTGATATCTTACATGCCTACATAAGCCATAGAATATTGGATGAATTAGAAGTACGTTATAAGATCATAAATTTCAATTGGGTTAATTTTTATTCTCCTTCTAATTCATCCATTATTACATTTTAATTGGGTTAGTTTTCAATCTTGCACCAAAAAAAAGCCATATCAATTTGAATTTTGAATGGGTATAATCCCCTCCTTCTAATTCGTCTAAGATTTAGTCTCAATTGGATTACTCCCAATGCCTCACACAGTAACGTAACCAAGTAGATGAATAAATAGTGCTGTAAATCTCACGATTTCCCAACTATCAAATCAAAGATTTTAAAAACAAATCAAAGAGTTGTACCTAATCAATATAAACCATAAAATAATTTTAACTACTTGGTTCTGTATTTTCATTTTTTGTTGTTGAAATAAGTCAAATCCTTATTAAGTCATTTCCCTCCAAAATCGCAAATGCATTATTTCATCTATTCAAAGTAAGGTTTTGTTATATGCTTTCCCCTTTTGCATCCTAAATATCGAGTGAATAAGATTTCTAAAGTTCTTGCCTTTGAAGATTTACAATGATATGCATATTTTATTCAATTTATGGGTTTTTCAAATGGTAGAGAGAGAGAGAGGGGATGATGAGAGAGAAGTGTTCTAATCAGACAAATGTTTTAATAAGAGACGTGCTTTAGTGAGAGAGTTAGTAAAAAAGGGTGTCTAATCATTGTGCCAAACTTTTGGCCTGAACATCATCTAAATTTATACTGCTAATAACTTAAGGATGATGAAAATTAAGTTGAAAATGAGAGGGTTGATAGAATTGATATTCAAAAACTTAAACGATGTTAAGTGCAAAAAAAACCCTTGAATATCCCATAACAAGGAAGGCTGTTGAGCCTTCATCATCTGCTAATTTAAGATAACATATTATCGCTCAATAACAACCACTAATTTTTGTTCATACAAGGCACAACCATATAACTACTAATTCTACCACATTTTCTACTTGAAAATTGGAGAAGTCCTTTCATTTATGATCTCCATATTTTATCTGTCTTACCCTTTTTTCAATTCCTTTTGGGTTGCTTTCTACTATTGGTTTTTCTTTTTGGGGGGGGTTTGCTTTTTCTTTTATGTACTTGGACTCTATTCATTTATTTAACTTCTAATTTTTTGCTCATTTATTTTTTCAATATAATTATTAAAATAGCAAAATAATAAGTTTCTTCTCATAAGACACTTTATAAGTGTATTTTTTTTGTTTAAAAATCATATTATCATATATTTAAATTGATAAAAATGGTATAATTGAACGGTGAAAGCACACTATAAGTTATAAAATGTTTAAAATCATTTTTTTTCCATAATCTACTATCTTTCTAAAATACATATATCAGAGACCCTCACAGATAGGGTTGATCTGAATATGGTCTCATTTAATATTTTATCGGCGTAGCCAACAAGTATTTAAGCTTAGGAAAATCATAATTTTAAGCATAGTTACTAAAAATTGGTGATTTTAAATGCTAAAATATATTAATTTCAGATGAGACAAGATATTTAAAAGTGTCTTGCCGCAAAACATATATCATCACTCATTAAAACATAACATGTGTATTTTCTTGAACCGGAAGATTGTGTTTTTGATTATGACTTTGTAGTTAACTTTAAAAAACTTTGAATTATTAAATTTTGAGAGTTTATGATGAATCTTTCACTTATATTTAATAAATCTTTAGTTGCAATATATAAGTGATGTCCCTTTTATTTTCACAAGCGAGAAACCTTTTAAACGGTGTACAAAGCGATGTATAGCTATGTATATGATAGCTACACAAGGTGAAAAGAGAAAAATTTGATTTATCTGAAGGACTTTGCCAAACGATACTTGCCTTACAAGTGTGACTGAAAACGGATGTGAAATCTTATGCAGAAAAAAAGGGATACATGCGTTAAATATTCATTTGTCATCCAGCATCTACAATGTGGTCGTAATGCAGAGAAATATATTCTTGAATGTCAAAATAAAATCTTAATTACAACAAAATCTAACTTCAAACATATTGAGCATATGAGTTTCCATAGAAAATATTTTTTTTAATCGAAAAAGGAAGCTCATTAATGAAAATCAACTACAAACATACTTGGCCATTTTGCTATGCTTGACTGCATTGTTTCTTACTTTGAGTATCCACACTTCATCTCTTTTATTTTTAGAGACACTACTAATCAATGAGTTATTTATGTTTGTGATGTAGGAAATTACGTGACAAAATATGGTGGTTTTCTACAACAAAGTAGAATCAACATGATATTAATCATGGTGGTCACTTTATATTACTCCCTTTTCTAAAGAAATAAGGGGACAGAAAAACCTTCCGTAGTAACAATTGTAGCATTTAAACAAAAATTGTTCACCTTTGATTTTCACATATCCTCCCAATAATTTATGCAAATTGTCATTTACCCTAGATCTACCATTATATTAAAAAATATACAATCTTTGGATGTATTTCAATTAGAAAAAAAATGACGTTTAGGCATTTGATAAATTTACTTACAATTATGTTCAATGAGTGTTTTGAATGTTAGGTCGTCAAATTATTGTCTGAATAGAAAAATATTTTTTTTTTTGCATTGCACTTATATGACGTGAACTGTATATTTAGGTTGACATTCACTTTTATTAATTTTTACCACTTAGACGCCCATGCAAATGCATAGACAAAA
>JAKOGI010002144.1:72500-117500 GCA_029747015.1 Carnegiea gigantea
GGGTTAATTTTGGGTCAACCAATTTTTGGTCAAATACGCTTGTCATGCCAAAACAAGCAACTTTGTAGAAAATTTCAGGTCGGGTATGGTTCGATTCAGGTCAATTCGGGTTTCGGGTCCACTTTTAGATGAGCATATTTCGGATGTCGGGTTGGGTATGGGTCCGGGTCGTTCGGTTCGGGTTTCGGGTCTCGGGTCAGTTTTGCCAGGTCTAGGAATGTGGTGACCAACCTTTACAAGTTGGCTTTCACGCCGAGAACAGCACTTCTTGGCGAAATTGAAGAATGTCAGGATATTCCCTACCAGCACCGACCTCCTTTCCTGTCATTCACCCAGATCCCTCGACGTCTTCGGACACCTGATAATGTTGTTGGTATGTATTGTTCACACAGTCAAGTTTGCTATCTAAATTTATGCATACATTTCCTCTGTATTCTTTACAATGTTCTCATTCCCTATTGTTTTATAGACGTCATAGGGATGGTAGTAGCTATACATCCTTTGGAAAGGACCAAAGATAGAGACACTGCACAGCGGGAATTATTGTTTTGTGACATGCAATATGTATTGTGATTAGTTAAGATTTCTAAAGATTTATTGTTACATTTTAATTGTATAAAGATTAGTACATATGATACATCTGTGCATGATGCCCTCATTGAGACTGACTTTATGGGGAGATTTTGCGGAAGTTGAGGGCACCTATATTTAGCAACATTTGACTGCTGAAAATATACTTCTTGCTTCCAGAGTACACATTAGAAATTATGAAGATAACTTTACGTCCACTTGATATAATGTCATCCATAAAACTGTCTAATTTCCATAACTCTG
This sequence comes from Carnegiea gigantea, assembly GCA_029747015.1. Taxonomy (NCBI): domain Eukaryota; kingdom Viridiplantae; phylum Streptophyta; class Magnoliopsida; order Caryophyllales; family Cactaceae; genus Carnegiea; species Carnegiea gigantea. The sequence goes on from JAKOGI010002144.1 coordinate 73,335, forward strand.
ATTATATATTTCAGCAATAAATTTTCTCTCCTGTAATATAACTGTAGGAATATCAGTTTCTACTTTGCCCATTAGTAGATTGCTAATAAACCCAGATATTGAAGCAACAGAAGACTTTGAAGGATGGTATACACAATATGTTACATTAATTTATATTTTCTAATTCTATACACCTTATACACTTGACCTCACACGTGTTACTTTTCATGTATGTATTAGGTACTTTGGCACTTCAGGTGTGATGAAGCATTTTGATTTTATGCGTATGAGAACATTACGCATTTGCCATCTAGAGAAATTGTTTGCAGCTAAATGCATTAGATTATATGAATATGCTACTGCGTCAAATGTAACCTAAACTTTTATTCAACAACTGTTCCTTATGCTTACATACACTCATTCAATATCACATAATTTCCATATTTTATTATATCCAGGTTAGATATTTCCGAATTTTTGCATATATTGCTGAAATCCACCCGCTGCTTTACGACGCTTGCACTAATTGCAACAAAAGTGTCCACACTTATGTATTCGTACTTAATGTACCGTATTGCACATGTCGATCACCAAGTTTGACTCGGAATAGGTGTGCTTCTATGATTCTCTATTGTTTCATAGTCTGTAATGCTTTCCCAAATTTTTGTTTGCATTAGCGGAACCATCCCTTTAATTCAAAAATACATATTCTTCTTCAGAGTTGTGTTAGAAGATATTACAGGTTGTAAAGAGCTCACTGTTCTTCATTAGAATGCTCGAATTCTTCTACATACGACCGCTACACAGTTGGATATGTATGCAGTGCAGGTATTCTCATTGTTACTCCTTGTCATGTTCACCCAAATTATTGTTCCACCGTTGCCTAACCTGTGTTACTATTGTCCACAGTCATATGGTCATCTATTGATTTATGCGATTATGGATGATTAAATAGGAAAACCTTGGGTTTTCATTCTAGAGCCTCCACGCCGGCATGAAGTAGAAGCTCCTATCGCTCTTGTTGTGCGAGTCAATTGGGAGGAAGAGGTCCATTACATACGACATACTAATGTTAGGTATATCAGGTACATAATGTGTGCATATAAAATTCCCTTCTATCATTGTTAATCAAATTATCACTAAATCTTGATGTTTGTTTCAGGTACAAGAGAAGGAGGTAGATTCTTTATCACTGGCATCATTGCTTAACTTATCATAATCCTATTTAACGTGCTTTATACTAAATTCACTACCTAATATATCAATCATACTTATATGAACTTCTTCCACAGTGATATAGTTTTCAATCATTAATCATATTGTTTATGCACAAAGTTGCTGTATATTTGTTTTTTTCATTGGGTTTTCCCCTTCTCTTCACTGACTTATAGTATCAATTATGTCCACACCAACTATCTATTTATTTTTTGATAACATATATAGCTATCAACTGTCCATTTAAACATGCTATGAGCTTTTGCACGGGCCCAGACTAGTTCTAGTAAGTTAGCTAATGAGTCCCTGCTAATACCACTAATTGGAGAGTTTATTCATTTTATTAACTTTCATCCTCAATGAAATTTCTTTTTCATTTTATAGCAACTAGTGCAAATTTCTTTTTCGTTGGCCCTAGCCTGTTCTTTTCATTGGTAAACAGAGGTTGGGAAAAGTATAAGATTGGGTAGGATTGAGAATAACTTTTTTTTTTTTTTTTGGTTTTTGGGGAAGAATGGGGAAAGATTAGGAAAAGTTGATAAAAATTGGAGATGTTGTAAAGGAATGAAAATGAGTGGGCAAGGAGACTGTGAAGAATTAAGAGAGATGGTAAAGAATAGCTAAAAGTAGGGTAGGGCTGCAAAAAATTGGGACAGGTTGAGATTTTTTTTTGTAATTGATTAGAAAAAATTGCTAAAAGTTGAAAAAGATTGGGAAGAGTTTAAAAAGGTTAGTAAATACGCATTTACCAACCCAAAAAAAAAACCCTATTATCGGAATTTTATTAAAAAGTTAGCTATCCATGAGGTTACACTTTACTTTGAAAAAGAAAAAACGGAGGAAAAAGAACACAAAACAAAACCAGACTTTCCTATTCATGAAAATAAAGGACAAAATTATCATGATGAATTGTCGCACACTATGTGCTCATTTTGCACGTTTTGTGAGTGCATACATGATGTAACAATTGACAATAGGATGTATTATCAATTTTATATTGTAGGGACAATCAGTATCAACAATTTATGAACCAACGGCAATTCAATTTTAATTAACTAGAGAATTATTTTTTAAAAAATATCAATAACATATAATAATTCCATTAAATATCTTTTGCTTAAGATATTAATAAAAGTTTCATAATTGCATTGAGTTTTTCTATTCTATAAAGCCTAATATTCTAAATTCGCTAATATGTGCTACAAATTTGATGATGGAAAAGTTGATATTGTAACCAACAGATTTGATGATGCCAAAATTGAGCCTAGGTATTTGTTTAGGTGGTTTATTTGACTAAAGGTCTTTGTTAAAAAAAAAAAAAAAGAAGAGGTTATCATCTTTTAATTTTTCATATTAATCGAGTTCTTCTCTATTATCACATTAATTAGTTTCTTACCACCTTGACACTGATTTTATTTAAATTCTTTTATGAATTTTAGAGCAAAAGCTAGCTATTTGGTGAGGCTACACTTTACTTTGAAAAGAAAAAAATAAAAGAAAAAAAACAAATAACAAAACCATTGCTTTCCTATCTAGGAAAATAAAGGACAAAATTATCATGATGAGCTATCACACACTATGCGCTCGTTTAGCACGTTTTGTGATTGTATACATGGGGTGACAACTGTCAATTGGATATAATAATAGAAGATATCTTTGCTTTCTTGTCAATTTTATATGATAGAGACAATAAATATCAATAATTTAAGAACCAATGGCAACTCAATTTTAATTAACGAAGGAATTGATTTTCTACAAAATAGCAATTACATAAAATACTTCCGCTAAATAATTTTTGCTTAAAAATATTAAGTTTTGCCTACGCCTTTGCATGGGCATCTAAGTGCCAAAAATTAATAAAAGTGAATGTCAACTTAAATATACAGTTCACATTATATAAGTGCAATGCAAAGAAAAAAATATTTTTCTATTCAGACAATAATTCATAAGGAAAGTGCCCAAAAAGTGTTGCACCAATTGGTAGCGGTTCATACAATTTTTTTAAGAACCTATAGGTGTTAATTTAAAGGGGATCCATTGTCTAAATTGTTTTGTTGAGGGGCATAGTAGGGGGAGAAATGGCGGTTGAGATGTCGAAATTACCGTTGAGGTTGGAGTATCATTTTGAAACATATTATTTGGCTTTTGTCAGTTCCCTATTAGGAGAACAGTTAACGTGGAGAGGGAAAGTAATGACAGAGAAGCAATTGGAGAAAGGGAGGGGTTATCGTTGAGGGCGATTTCGAAGGTAAGGAATAAGGTCTCGACAGAGGGGAATGGACGGGCTTACAGACAGAGCATAGTATTTGTCTTGTGAAGGTGGTTGCTGCTGAATGTGGAGGGTAACAAAGGGGGCGACATTGTACACAACATCCTAGTGGTGTACGAGATGTAGGAGGATTGATGTGTATGTGTGAGAGGTTAGTTGTTAATTTATCTCTAATTTAATTTGTAAATTTTGAATTTTTTTTGATGAATTTTGAATGTCAATGTGACGGATATGTGATGATGACAATGTAAGGGTTTGAAGTGATTGTGTTGGAATTGGACAGTGGTGGTGGATTATGGGGTTGAAAAATGGGAGTTGCATATTAGGTGGATTGGATAAATGTTGTGAGTTGTAAGTAGACCTGGCAAACATGTCATTCGGTTCGGGTCGGGTTAAGTTCGGTTTGGATTATGTTTGGGCTGATCAATTTCGGTTCGGGTTTAGCTTCGATTCGGGTTAAGTTCAGATTGATCAAATTTGGTTCGGGTTCGGGTTCAGGTATGGTTTCAGGTGAGGTTTGGATCAGAACTTCGGATCAAGCTCGTTCAGGTTAATTTGGATGCGGGCGGGTGAAAGTCATTTCGGGTGGGTTTCAATTAGATGTTCAGATCAAGTTTGGGTCGGGTACAAATTGGATTAGTTTACTTTCGGGTCGGCCTATTTTTCATTTGAGTCAGTTTGTATGTGGTATAAGATTGATATCTTACATGCCCACATAAGCCATAGAATATTGGACGAATTAGAAGTAGGTTGTAAGACCATGAATTTCAATTGGGTTAATTTTTATTCTCCTTCTAATTCATCCAACATTACATTTTAATTGGGTTAGTTTTCAATCTTGCACCAATAAAAAGCCATATCAATTTGAATTTTGAATCGGTATAAACTCCTCCTTCTAATTCGTCCAAGATTTAGACTCAATTGGATTACTCCCAATGCCTCACACAGTAACATAATCAAGTAGATGAAAAAATGGTACTGTAAATCTCACGACTCTCCAATTATCAAATCAAAGATTTTAAAAATAAATCAAAGAGTTATACCTAATCAATATAAACCATAAAATGATTTCAACTACTTGGTTCTGTATTTTCATTTTTGTTGCTGAAATAAGTCAAATCCTTATTAAGTCATTTCCCTCTAAAATCGCAAATGCATTATTTCATCTGTTCAAAGTAAGGTTTTGTTATATGCTTTCCCCTTTTGCATCCTAAATATCGAGTGAATAAGATTTCTAAAGTTCTTGCCTTTGAAGATTTCAATGATACGCATATTTTATTCAATTTATGGGTTTTTCAAATGGCAGAGAGAGGGGATGATGAGAGAGAAGTGGTCTAATGAGAAAAATGTTTTAATAAGAGACGTGCTTTAGTGAGAGAGTCAGTAAAAAAAGGGGTCTAATCATTGCGCCAAACTTTTGGTCTGAACATCATCTAAATTTATACTACTAATAACCTAAGGATGATGAAAATTAAGTTGAAAATGAGAGGGTTGATAGAATTGATATTCAAAACTTAAAGGATGTTAAGTGGAAAAAAGCCCCTTGAATATCTCATAACAGGGAAGGTTGTTGAGCCTTCATCATCTGCAAATTTAAGACAACATATTATCGCTTAATAACAATCACTGATTTTAGTTCATACAAGCCACAACCATATAACTGCTAATTCTACCACATTCTCTGCTTGAAAATTGGAGAAGTCCTTTCATTTGATGATGTCTATAATTATCTAAGTGATCCGATCCAGTATTCAAAAACTGTTTGAAGTTATTCAAAAGTGACAATTAACCAAGCTGAGGAACACACATTAATTCAAAGATCTCATTTATGTGCTCTACATCAGCGGATAGGGAAGAGCATGTGTATTGAGAGCCAAGCGATATGTTTTATTGGATTCAATAGTAGGACGTCGATACAGCTTTAATTGAAGGACCTTACTTAAAAGACCTAAATGGCCTTATATGCTAATCAACTGGATTTATTGGAAAATAAAAAGTTTAGAAATTGCCGGCCTTTATGACTCGAGGGATGCTGGACGATCAAATTTGTAGCACATAACATAAGCAGATGAGATCAATAATTCCCCGCATAGCATCAAACTGGTTTGTTGTTCATTCGTCCACATCTACGACGAGCAGGGGAGCAAAACGATCGATGTTTAGGGCAAGTGCCCTAAGAAAACTCTCCCTAACGGTTGAAGTATATCTTTTAAGAAAAGTAGTAGTTTTCATGCTAAAAAGAGCAACTGAGTTGGTGTCAAGCACAGAGTGCCTAAACATGACATCAGTATTCTCAGTACCGCGGGGGTCTTCTGCATCAACCACGATCCAATTCCAATCGTCTTCACCAGTTCTCCAAAATTTTCCATAGTGTTCTGACCTTATGAAAATGGTTCCATCCGGAGCTGGGAAGATTTATTGCACCACCTGGGGATCCTTAGGATTACTGAATGCAAATCTAAGGCCAGGCTGGCCATCGTGCATAGTGGCCCCCAAGAAGAGGCCATTGTCACCCTTGAAGGCAACACGTCTAGGGAACCTGAAGATGGATTCCCAATTAATGATGGCGAAAACGTCGCATGAGTCTTTGTCAGGATGCTTGGATCCCGCAAACAGGCAAGAGTCAAAGGGGGCAGCACTCCTCGAAAGGCATGCATAATTGTCGAGCTGGACGTGCAACAGTTGGAGCTTTTTAGTGCCATCAGAATCCTCGACGAGGATAGGCTTGAACAGGGTGCAAGCCCAGCTGCTCTGATCTTCGTTTGTCGTATAAGCAGATGCAGTGATCCAGTCATGATTAGGTGGCCACCTGTAAATCATATTTTTGCAAATTAGTTAATTAATCGATATCAAACTCGGTAATAGATAGAACAATTAGTCCAGTGGCTATACATCCCCAAAACAAATGTAGTGGTTTAAACAAATGTAGTGGTTTAATTTAATAGAAACAATACAATGTAATTACCTGACTAAGTACTTGTTAGTGTAACGAGATTTGAGATGAACAAGGCCAGCCCAAGTCTTGGCTTGCTCCACTTCAAATTGGCCATAGGGATCCATCACATTCTCTCCAGCAAATTGGAGAAGCCCACGTGTTTGATCATTCTCATACCTGTACCTCAAGTATTTGTCATTGTAAACTGATCTCAAACACACTAAGCTGGGCAATGCAAACGCAGGCATTCTTTCTCTCTCTACAATCCAGTCACACTATTGTTTTATATCCTATGTATTTGCACTGGGGTGCTTTGCCTCGGCCAGCTTGCTTCCCTATTTATAATGACCTTGGCCATCTTCGCCACTCATTATCCCTCACCCTCTTTTTTTTGTTCGTAGGAGCCACAACGGGTATTACAATACAATGGGGAAGGATAAATCGAGCCTACAACCTAATATATCCATTAAGTGAGTCTTAACTACTGAGCTAAGGCCTCATTGGTCATTATCTTCCCGGTCTTGCGCATGACCAACGATCAGGGCCTCGCTCGTGGTCAATTTTTTTTTTTTGCTTCCGACCCACCCCGACCCTCAAATTTGACGATCATGATGAGAATTGAACTTGGGTAGAAGTTTTGACCCTCTTACTCGATCCGTTCACCCTCACGTTTAAAAAACTTAAAATTTAAAATCAAAATAAAAGACTTTGATCGCATTTATTTAAAGTCTTTTGGATTTATATTTTCTCGCCTGCACTTAGGCCTCCTCTCACGCAACCTCTTTCCATCTCACTTGTCCTTAGCCGTCTTATGCTCCCTCTATAATGTTTGACATAGTTATTATAGTCATCAAATTATGCATTAGAATATACTTAATTACAACATTTTTCATTGGAATAGTCTATAATAACTCGTCCTTTCATGTAATAGACTGCTTAGTGTTGAGCTTTATGATAAAAATGAAACTTAGTAGAAAATAACATTTTACATATAAAAAATGTTTGAGGGTCGGATTCGAACCGATGACTCAAGGGTAGCCGCACAGTCAGGGTTAGAGCTACCCACATTGAGGGTTGGGGAGAGTTAGGGTCGAGAAAAATCTACCTGTCAACCCGCATGACTTGACCCTTAACCTACCCAACATTCGACCCATATTTTATTCAAATTTGAATACATCTGATCCGTATTTATCGCTTAAATTGACAAGTCTACGTATGATGAACCTTTCTATTTTTAAGGGTCACATTTCTTGCCATACACAATGAACTCTCCAGAGGATGCATGCCATTTTTAACTCGTTTTTGAAGTTTTCAAATGGGCGGTGTTTTATTTTATCTGTCTTACCCTTTTTTCGATTCCTTTTGGGTTGCTTTCTACTATTGATTTTTTTTTGGAGGGGGGGTGGGGGGTTTGCATTTTCTTTCATGTGCTTGGACACGATTCATTTATTTAACTTCTAATTTTTTGGTCATTTATGTTTTCAATACAATTATTAAAATAGCAAAATAATAAGTGTCTTCTCATAAGGCACTTTATAAGTGTATTGTTTTTGTTTAAAAATTATATTATCATATATTTAAATTGATAAAAATGGTATAATTGAACAGTGAAAGCACACTACAAGTTATAAAATATTTAAAATCATCTTTTTAGCCATAATCTGCTGGCTTTCTAAAATACATATATTAGATGCCCTCGCAGATAGGGTTGATCCGAATATGGTCTCATTTAATATTTTATCGGCGTAGCCAACAAGTATTTCAGCTTAGGAAATTCATAATTAAGCATAATTATTAGAAATTGGTGATTTTAAATGATAAAATATATTAATTTCAGATGAGACAAGATATTAAAAGTGTCTTGCTGTAAGACATATATCATCACTCATTAAAATATAACACGTGTATTTTTTTGAACCAGAAGATTGTGTTTTTGATTATGACTTTGTAGTTAACCTTAAAAAACTTAGAATTATTAAATTTTGAGGGTTTATGATGAATCTTTCACTTATATTTAATAAATCTTTAGTTGCAATATATAAATGATGTCCCTTTTATTTTTGCAAGCGAGGAACCTTTTAAACGGTGTACAAAGCGATGTATAGCTATGTATATGATAGCTAGACACGGTGAAAAGGGAAGAATTTGATTTATCTGAAGGACTTTGCCAAATGATACTTGCCTCACAAGTGTGACTGAAAACGGATGTGAAATCTTATGCAGAAAAAAAGGGATAAATGCGTTCAACATTCATTTGTCATCCAGCATCTACAATGTGGTCCTACTGCAGAGAAATATATTCTTGAATGTCAAAATAAAATCCTAATTACAACAAAATCTAACTTCAAACATATTGAGCATATGAGTTTCCATAGAAAATATTTGTTTTTTAATTGAAAAAGGAAGCTCATTAATGGAAATCAACTGTAAACATACTAGGCCATTTTAAAAATATAACATGTGTGTGTTTGTGCGCGTGCACGAGAGAGAGAGAGCGAGAGAGAGAGAGAGAGAGAGAGAGAGATGTGATATGATAATATGATATGATAGGGATTAACATGCCAGTCTCTTGGGCCCCTATCTTAGTGGTTATTAATAAGCCACGAAGGATGAGGAAGAATGGGGAAAGATTAGGAAAAGTTGATAAAAATTGGAGATGTTGTAAAGGAATGAAAATGAGTGGGCAAGGAGACTGTCAAGGATTAAAAAAGATTGTAAAGAATAGGTAAAAGTAGGGTAGGGCTGCAAAAAATGGTGAGAGGTTGAGAACTTTTTTGTAATTGATTAGAATAAATTGCTAAAAGTTTAAAGAGATTGGGAAGAGTTTAAAAAGGTTAGTAAATACGCATTTACCAACCAAAAAAAAAAAAACACCCTGTTATCAAATTTTAATAAAAAGTTAGCTATCCATGAGGTTACACTTTACTTTGAAATAGAAAAAATAGAGAAAAAAGAACGCAAAACAAAACTAGACTTTTCTATTCATGAAAATAAAGGACAAAATTATCATGATGAATTGTCACCCACTATGTGCTCATTTTGCACATTATGTGATTGCATACATGGTGTAACAATTGACAATCGGATATATTATCAATTTTATATTGTATGGACAATCAGTATTAACAATTTATGAACCAATGGCAACTCAATTTCAATTAACTAGAGAATTTATTTTTTAAAAAAATATCAATAACATATAACAATTCCATTAAATATCTTTTGTTTAAGATATTAATAAAAGTTTTATAATTTTATTGAACTTTTCTATCCTATAATATTCTAAATTCGCTAATATGTGCTACAAATTTGATGATGGAAAAGTTGATATTATAACCAATAGATTTGATGATGCCAAAATTGAGCCTAGGTATTTTTTTAGCTGGTTTATTTGACTAAAGGTCTTTCTTTAAAAAAAAAAAAAAGAAGAGGTGATTATCTTTTAATTTTTCATATTAATCGAGTTCTTCTCTATTATCACATTAATTATTTTCTTACCACCTTGACACTGATTTTATTTAAATTATTTTATAAATTTTAGAGCAAAAGCTAGCTATTTGGTGCGGCTACACTTTACTTTGAAAAAAAAAATAAAAAAAACAAATAACAAAACCATTGCTTTTCTATCTAGGAAAATAAAGGACAAAATTATCATGAGGAGTTATCACACACTATGCACTCGTTTTGCACGTTTTGTGATTATATACATGGGGTGACACCTGTCAATTGGATATAACAATGGGCGATATCTTTGCTTCCTTGTCAATTTTATATTATAGGAACAATAAGTATCAATAATTTAAGAACCAATGGCACCTCAATTTTAATTAACGAAGGAATTAATTTTCTAAAAAATAGCAATGACATAAAATACTTCCACTAAATAATTTTTGTTTAAAAATATTAGGTTTTGCCTATGCCTTTGCATGGGCATCTAAGTGGTAAAAATTAATAAAAGTGAATATCAACTTAAATATATAGTTTACGTTATATAAGTGCAATGCAAAGAAAAAAGTATTTTTCTATTCAGACAATAATTCATAGGGAAAGTGCCTAAAAAGTGTTGCACCAATTGGTAGCGGTTCATACAATTTTTTTTAAGGATCTATAGGTGTTAATTTAAAGGGGATCCATTGTCTAAATTATTTTTTTGAGGGGCATAGTAGGGGGAGAAATGGCGGTTGGGACGTCGAAATTACCGTTGAGGTTGGAGTATCATTTTGAAACATATTATTTGGCTTTTGTCAGTTCCCTATTAGGAGAACAGTTAATATGGAGAGGAAAAGTAATGAGAGAGAAGCAATTGGGGAAAGGGAGGGGTTATCGTTGAGGGAGATTTTGAAGGTAAAGAATAAGGTCTCGATAGAGGGGAAGGGACGGGTTACAGACAGAAGCATGGTGTTTGGCTTGTGGAGGTGGTTGCTGTTGAATGTGGAGGGCAACAAAGGGGGCGACATTGTACACAACATCCTAGGGGTGTACGAGATGTAGGAGGGTTGATGTGTACGTGTGACAGGTAAGTTGTTAATTTATCTCTAATATAATTTGTAAATTTTGAATTTTTTTGGATGAATTTTGGATGTCAATGTGAAGGATATGTGATGATGACAATGTAAGGGTTTGAAGTGATTGTGTTGGAATTGGAGAGCGGTGGTGGATTATGGGGTTGAAAAAAGGGAGTTGCATATTAGGTGGATTGGATAGATGTTGTGAGTTGTAAGTGAACCTGGCAAACATGTCATTCGGTTCGGGTTGGGTTAAGTTCGGTTTGAGTTATGTTTGGGCTCATCAATTTCGGTTCGGGTTTAGCTTCGATTCAGGTTAAGTTCAGGGTTGATCAAATTTGGTTCGGGTTTGGGCTCGAGTATGGTTTCAGGTGAAGTTTGGATCAGAACTTCGGATCAAGCTCGTTCAGGTTGATTTGGATGCGGGTCGGGTGAAAGTCGCTTCGGGTAGGTTTTGATTAGGGGTTCAGATCAAGTTTGGGTCGGGTATAAATTGGATTGGTTTACTTTAGGGTCGGCTCATATTTCAATTGAGTCTGTTTGTATGTGATATGAGTTTGATATCTTACATGCCTATATAAGCCATAGAATATTGGACGAATTAGAAGTACATTATAAGACCATGAATTTCAATTGGGTTAATTTTTATTCTCCTTCTAATTCATCCATTATTACATTTTAATTGGGTTAGTTTTCAATCTTGCACCAAAAAAAAAGCCATATCAATTTGAATTTTGAATGCGTATAATCCCCTCCTTCTAATTCGTCTAAGATTTAGTCTCAATTGGATTACTCCCAATGCCTCACACAGCAATGTAAGCAAGTAGATGAATAAATAGTGCTGTAAATCTCATGATGTTGTGTTAAAAATGTACCGCAAGTGCACGGTGCCGGTTGTAGCCAGCAAAGGCAAGTACGGGTCGTATCCGCAAGGAACTTGGTTTCAATCACCGAATCAGCCTTTAACACTTAATCTAGGCTTAAGTCTAATGGAGTGAGCTTAACTGATTCTATTTCTATTGGGTCTAAATCAATTATGAAGAGAATCCTGGATTGGGGTTCACCACACTATGATGTTCCTTGGAAAGTAAACTAAGCTATGTGAATCTGCCCGTAAGATAATTGAAATGGAATGATTACCAATTAAAAGCATCTACGCCTTCTTTCAAAGGTCATTAGACTGGTCAGGTTACTCTAGTTATCAATTTTCATGAAACTAGAATCTCAAGGCCACAAGATCGTGTAATTTTAATTCCCGATTGAAACCCCAACTACTTTCGTGTCAAGTAATTTAACCGCTCACAAAGCTACTCTAAGTAAAGGACCTAATTTTCGTTAGTCTCCTAAACCTTAATTAAGAATGTGAATTTAACCCTCTCAGGCAATTCATCGAACACCTGGTATGCTAAGTGAGAATTCAATTATACTTTAGGCATAAATTCACAAAAACCTAGAAATGACAATCGAAATCACATCATAAGGGCTACACCCAATCCAAGATTAAGAAACTTAGCCGCTAAACATTGTTCTAATCAAAATCACAACTTCAATCAATAAAAATAACATGCCAAAGAGTGCGAAACTTGAATTAAAACGTAAGAGAAAGGGTAGAAAAGTGTACTATAAATAATTTGCTGCAATAATCTACCGAAGGCGTAAACGGAATCCCATCCAAAGCTTTGAATTCAATACCAACAAAAAATAAACCTAAGAACCCTAGAAGTCGCCTATCTCGAGAGGAGAGAAGAAATTAGAATCCAAAAACTCCCGATTACAACGTACGCAAATCGATAAAACGGGAGAAACTAAAGTGGCACGGGCGTGCCACCAGGCACGGGTCCCCCGTGCCACTTTTCTGACTTTTGTTTCTTCGCTTCTTTGGGTGGCACGCTCGTGCCACCTGGCCTGAAATCACCGTGCCGCCTACTTTAGCTCAAGATCGTTCCTTTTTGCTCCAATTTAGCGCGGCATTGGCTTGTTTTCCTCATTTATTCAAGTCAGATTCCTGTAAACACGAAAACACAACTTTTAGGTGGATTTGAGATAAAGAATGAATAATCGACCTCTAAACTCACGAAATTATACCAGAAACTGCCGAGTTAAGAGGTAAAAACCATGCCTAAAAGTGTGTAAAATAGAGGTTTATCAACTCCCCCATGCTTGTCTCTTGCTTGTCCCCAAGCAAGGCTAGAACATGAATGAACAGAAAAGGGGGTCGATAACCTCTAGCAACTCGCCTCCTCAGGCAAGGTCAATCGGGGATCAGTCGAATCAAACACAGTTGCGCACAACCAATGGAATAATTTGAGGCATAAATACAATTTGCAAGATTCAGTTCAAATCATTGGAGGACCACATGTTCAAGTTAACACACCGTCAAACCATATCACCCCCCTCCCCAATCATGATGCATCTAAACAAGTAGTGGGCTAGTTGGCTTGGTAGTGACTCTCATAGGGGGGAATAAAGTATATGCACTCCCTCACATGTGTTTAGAATATAAATAGGTTCGCTCAACTCTCTTCTACTGAAACAAACTACCATAAGCTTGGTAGAATTCTCAATTCTCCACCGCTAAAATGTAAAATACACAACAACAATCAAGAGGACTTTGCAGGGTTGAAATGGGGCTAAGGATACAGGTAAGAGAGGGACAAACAGTTTGGGGAATGTGGAGCTAAAAGCCATAGCTAGTGAGCAACTAACACTTAAACAAATTACATCGCACTCTCAATATGATTACAAACACGCTCTAAACCCATGGGATTATCGAGAAGACACTAGATTAACATGCCAAACACTTTTATTTCTGATTTTTGTGTTCTTGCTCTTTAGGTTTTTTTTTTTTTTTGAACGGAACAAGAAAGAGAGTGATTGGCACGCACAATAGCAATAAGCAAGTTTCCCGAATGATGACCATGATACATCCTATTACATGCCAAAGTAACCACAACAATACCCAAAAATTACCCGCAAAACAGTGAAGTGCTGCTCTACTGGCTTTGGCTTAAAAGTACAAGATGTGTTTAGGCCAAAAGCTAGCAGGGAAAGGTTCACAACAAAACAGGTAAGGCTCAAAGGGGTAAGCAAGGGGTAAACATTACACAACAGGTGGCAGTTTGGCTATGTAGCTCAAAAACAAATGAATGCCTCTATCATTTTTATTGCTGTATACATGCTAAATGCGATTTCAAAGAGAATCCAACCAAGTTCTAGAGATGTTGTTATGGAAGAGACACACATGAAAAAGAAATGAGACAAAATTGATGAATTAGTCTATAGTCTCAAAGTCTCACGGGTCACACTACCAAATAGCACAACCAACCCCAAAGATATCCTACTTGAAAGGAGTAATCATTCATGACAAGGGGGTTTCAAGGGCAAACAAGAATGCGAACTAAACAATGTGGTCACAACAACTTCAACATCATCAAGCAAATATATATATATATATAATTTTTATATTTTTTTTTTTGGTGAAAGCAATAAAGCTTGGGTTGCCTCCCAAGAAGCGCTTGTTTAAGGTCCCGAGCTTGACCATTGGGATCCCTAAGAAGGAGGGACATCGGGGAGAGCACATGTGACTTTCCCCTCAAGAGACTCACCAGCAATGTAGTGTTTCAAGCGGAAACCGTTCACCTTGAACGAGCCGGTAGTTTCATTGTCGATTTCGATGGCCCCATATGGGTAGACCTTAAGCACCTTAAAGGGACCCGACCATCGGGAGCGAAGCTTCCTAGGAAAAAGCTTCAAACGGGAATTGAAAAGTAGCACCAAGTCGCCTTCCCGAAACTCGCGGCGGTTGATAAACTTGTCGTGCCACCGCTTAGTTCGCTCCTTGTAGAGCCGAGAACTATCATAGGCATCTAAGCGGATCTCCTCGAGTTCGTTTAGCTGCAACATCCTCTTCTCTCCCGTGGACTTCAAGTCGAAGTTGAAGTATTTTATGGCCCAGTATGCCCGGTGTTCCAGTTCTACGGGGAGATGACAAGGCTTTCCGTAGATGAGCCGAAAGGGGGTGGTGCCAATGGGAGTTTTGAACGCCGTGCGGTAGGCCCAAAGGGCGTCATCAAGCTTGTCCGCCCAATCCTTTCATGATCTTGCAACTGTTTTCTCTAAAATGGATTTGATTTCCCGGTTGGAGATCTCGACTTGGCCACTAGTTTGAGGATGGTAGCCAAGTCCACACTTATGGTGCACTCCATATTTCTTCAAGAGATTTTCCAATTTGTGCTCAATGAAGTGTGATCCATTGTTGCTGATTAGCACCCTCGGGACCCCAAAACGAGGGAAGATGATCTTTCGAAAGAGCTTGGCTACAACCCTGGAGTCATTTGTAGGGCTAGCGACGGCCTCCACCCATTTGGAGACGTAATTCACAGCGACGAGGATATACTTGTTGCCCCTTGAAGATGGGAAAGGTCCCATGAAGTCAATGCCCCAAACATCGAAGATCTTAAGTTCCAGGATGAAGTTAAGGGGCATCTCATTCTTCCTAAATAGATTTCCTGTCCACTGGCAGCGGTCACATGCGCGGACATAGGCATGGACGTCCTTAAATAGTGAAGGCCAGAAAAAGCCTGCTTGCAGTACTTTGGCAGCTGTCTTGGAGGTGCTAGCGTGTCCCCCGCAAGGGGAGTCATAACAATGGGAGATTACACCTTGAATTTCCCCCTCTGGAAGGCACCTCCTGATTATCCCATCCTTGCATAGTTTGTAAAGGAATGGATCCTCCCAAAAATACGTCTTGACATCATAGAGGAACTTCTTTCTCTGGTGGTAGGACAGATCACGAGGGAGGATTCCCGAAGCTCGGTAGTTCGCATAGTCAGCAAACCATGGGGTGGGTACTGACTCGATGCCCATGAGATGCTCATCGGGGAAGGTATCATCAATAGGAGTGTCGTGGCTCTCAACAATGAGCCTGGAAAGGTGATCGGCCACGACATTCTCGGCCCCTGCCTTGTCTTTAATTTCCAGGTCGAACTCCTGGAGTAGTAGAATCCATCTGATGAGGCGGGGCTTGGCATCCTTCTTCTCAAGGAGGTGTTTGAGGGCGGAGTGGTCCGTGTATACAATAACCTTGGAGCACAGTAGGTAGGGCCTGAATTTCTCCATTACATACACAACTGCCAGCAGTTCCTTTTCAGTCGTGGTGTAGTTCTGCTGGGCCTCATCCAGCATTCTACTGGCATAGTAGATCACCACGGGTTTCTTATCCTTCCTTTGTCCCAGAACTGCCCCCACCGCGTGATCGCTGGCATCGCACATGATCTCAAATGGGAGATCCCAATCCGGTGGTTGTATGATGGGGGTAGAAATTAATGCCTATTTGATCCTACAAAAAGCTTCATGGCACTCATCAGTAAAGACAAACGGGGCATCCTTAGTGAGCAGCTGAGTAAGAGGTTTGGCAATCTTAGAGAAATCCTTGATAAAGCGGTGATAAAACCCCGCATGACCAAGGAAACTCCTCACCCCTTTTACCGAAGTAGGAGGGGGAAATCGCTCGATAACCTCTACCTTCGCTCTGTCCACTTCAATGCCCCTAGCAGAGATAACATGACCTAGTACTACCCCTTCCTGGACCATAAAATGACATTTTTTTCCAATTCAGCACTAGGTTGACTTCTTCACATCTACGTAGTACCCTGGTCAAATTTTCCAAACAAAGAGCGAAGGTTCCTCCATAAACGGAGAAGTGATCCATAAACACCTCCATGATATTTTCGATAAGGTCGGAAAATATGGCGGTCATGCAACGCTGGAAGGTGGCCGGAGCATTACACAATCCGAATGGCATCCTTCGATAAGCGAAGGTACCATACGGGCACGTGAAGGTTGTCTTTTCCTGGTCATCGGGATGGATAGGAATCTGAAAGAAACCAGAATAACCATCCAGATAGCAGAAAAAGGAATGCCTTGCCAACCTTTCCAACATTTGATCAATAAAAGGGAGGGGGAAATGATCTTTTCGGGTGGCCTGGTTTAATCTACGGTAGTCAATGCACATGCGCCATCCAGTAACAGTCCTAGTGGAAATAAGCTCATTTCGCTCATTCCTAACAACAGTCATGCCGCCCTTTTTGGGGACTACTTGGACTAGACTCACCCACTCGCTATCTGAGATAGGGTAGATAATTCCGGCATCAAGCAGTTTGAGAATCTCCTTTTTGACAACCTCTTGCATATTTGGATTTAAACGGCGCTGAGGTTGTCGAGAAGGGCGGTGATTGGCATCAAGAAAGATGCGATGCATGCAAAATGTAGGACTAAGTCCCCGAATATCATCAATGCTATACCCAATGGCACCCCTATGCTTGCGAAGCACATCCAACAATTGCTCCAATTGGGGGCCATCCAGATTAGCATTAACAATAACGGGAAATTGATGAGAAGAATCTAGAAATTCATACCTGAGATGAGGAGGTAGGGGTTTGAGTTCTACCTTCAGTGGGCGCTCCTCTTCCTTCTTGGAGGTAGGTTCCTCCACGCTATGGATCTCTTCGTGGGACTCATTGAGGAGCCTGGCATACTCCTCCTTCTCACCCAAACTGGAGTTTGTAACGTGGCAACCAATCAATGCGGCCTCTAACGGGTCGTCCACAGAACTATGGATCATGCTCTCCTGGTTGAGGGCTTTCTCTAATACGTCGACTCTACAGCAAGAGTCGCCTGAAGTGGGAGAGGCCATCATTTGCGGTAGGCTAAACTCCACCTTCTCGTCCCCCACTTGAAGGGAGAGTTTGCCGTTCTTGACATCGATCATGGCTCCCGCAGTAGCCAGAAATGGTCTTCCCAAGATAATAGGAATGCGGGAGTCTTCTTCCATCTCCATAACCACGAAGTCGCAGGGAATGAAAAATTTCCCTACTTGAAGTGGGACATCCTCAAGGACACCAAGAGGGTACTTGACTGAGCGGTCTGCTAGCTGCAGGGAGATGGTGGTGGACTTCAGCTCTCCCACTTGCAGCTTCTTGCAGATGGAGTATGGCATGAGACTCACGCTAGCCCCAAGGTCACACAGTGTTCTACTAATGGTGAGGCCCCCGACAGAACAGGGAATAGAAAAGCTCCCTAGATCTGAAAGTTTAGGAGGGAGTTTGTTCTGAATGATCGCACTACACTCCGCAGGGAGAGACACCGTAGCATTCTTGAGTAGCTTCCCTTTATTGGAGAGCAAATCCTTTAAGAACTTGGCATAGGAAGGCATGTCAGTTATGGCCTCCAAAAAGGGGATGTTAATGTGGAACTTCTTTAACATCTCGAGGAACTTGCCGTACTTGTGCTCCTCCTTGGCCTTTACTAGTCGTTGAGGGTAAGGGATAGAAGGTTTGCAAGGCTTCGCGTGAGAGGGAATAATTTCTGGGGCTTCCTCTTTGGCCTTCTCATTTTGGGCCCTCTCACTCATAGCCTCACTAGGGATCACCCTAGTTTCACCATCCACAATGTCAGCTCCCTTCTCCTCCTCCCTGATAGGAACTATGGGACCCTCCAGCTCCCTGCCGCTCCGCAGTGTAATAGCATTTATCTGGCCTTTGGGATTGGTCTCAGGTTGACCTGGCAGATGTCCCTGGGGTCTAGACAAATGGTTCACTTGTTGTGCAATTTGAGCGATTTGATTGTCCATCATCTTCTGGTGAGTAGCCAAAGAGTCAAACTTGGAGTTCAACTGGTTAATCGACTCACTGAGTACCTCATTAGTCTTCATCTGAGTAGTTATAAAGCGCTCCATGAGGCTCTCCATATTGGACTTAGGTTGAGGAGGTGGAGCTTGTTGAGAAGCTTGTTGGGGAGCTTGGGCATAAGGAGCTCTGTATTGGAAACCGGGAAGTTGTGGTTGGGATTGAGAAGGGTTAGGTGGCAAGGGATTGTTATTGCAGTAGGAGAAATTTGGATGATTTCTCCAACCGGGGTTATAGGTGTTTGAGTAGGGGTTATTTTGTGGGCGTTGACCATAAGTTTGCATTGCATTGGCATGCTCAACGCCTGGGAAAGTGGTTTGGCATTCAGTAGCAATGTGGCCTTGAATGCCACAGATCTCACAAAATGCCCCAACCTTATACATGGCATTGGAAGGACTCCCTGGATGAGGGGTGCCCAACCTATCAAACCTCTGAGCAAGGGCATCAGCCTTGCTTGCCAACATATCCACAGCATCTATCCCGTAAACCCCACTTGCCTTCTTCGGGGTTGCCCTCTCATTGGACCAATGGTAGTTGTTGGCGGCCATATCCTCAAGCAGGGCCTTGGCCACCTCAATAGATTTCCCCATCAGTGCCCCCCCAGCAGCAGCATCAATTGACATCTTGAGGGACTGATCTAGACCATTGTAGAAGGTCTGGATGAGGAGCCAATCGGGGACTCCATGGTGGGGGCATTGGCGTTGCAAATCTTTAAATCGTTCCCACGCCTCGTACAGAGATTCACTATGCAGCTGAGCGAATGAAGTAATGTCGGCCCGCAGCTTGGTCGTCTTCCCTGGGGGGAAGTATTTGCTCAGAAACGCCTTGGAGAGCGCATCCCATATGCCGAAAGTGTTTGGCTTCTCATTTTGGAGCCAGTCTCTTGCTCTGTCCCTCAAGGAGAATGGGAAGAGCCTCAGTCGAATGACGTCGGTGGGGACCCCATTGAGCTTAATAGTATCACACTTCGCAAGGAAATTGCGAAGGTGCATATTGGGATTCTCAGAAGGGTGCCCACCGAATTGGTCTCGCTCCACTAGCGAGATAAGGGCCGGGCGCAGCTCGAAATTGTTCACCTCAACCGCGGGGTTCACTATAGAAGAGGTGATACCCGACGACTGAGGCATTGCATAGTCCCTTAGGACGCGGTTGTCTTGCGCCGCCATTGTAGATTCTGCTTGTTTCTTCTTTCGTGCGCCGCTTTGCTTGCGAGCAGTGGCTTCGATTTCAGGATTCAGGGGAAGCAAGTGGTGACTCCCCTGACTGCGCCTGTGCATACAAAGCCAAAAACTATATCAAGCATAAGCAGGCTCAAGCAAGAGTAAAAACAAGCAAGAAGGAGGAAAAGGGGAAAGGGAAAAAGGAAAAGAAAAAGGAAAAAGCCTAATCTCAAGCGTTTGAAATCGCTTTCGATGTTGAAGACAAACAAGTTCCCCGGCAACGGCGCCAAAAACTTGTTGTGTTAAAAATGTACCGCAAGTGCACGGTGCCGGTTGTAGCCAGCAAAGGTAAGTACGGGTCGTATCCGCAGGGAACTTGGTTTCAATCACCGAATCAGCCTTTAACACTTAATCTAGGCTTAAGTCTAATGGAGTGAGCTTAACTGATTCTATTTCTATTGGGTCTAAATCAATTATGAAGAGAATCCTGGATTGGGGTTCACCACACTATGATGTTCCTTGGAAAGTAAACTAAGCTATGTGAATCTACCCGTAAGATAATTGAAATGGAATGATTACCAATTAAAAGCATCTATGCCTTCTTTCAAAGGTCATTAGACTGGTCAGGTTACTCTAGTTATCTATTTTCATGAAACTAGAATCTCAAGGCCACAAGATCGTGTAATTTTAATTCCCGATTGAAACCCCAACTACTTTCGTGTCAAGTAATTCAACCGCTCACAAAGCTACTCTAAGTAAAGGACCTAACTTTTGTTAGTCTCCTAAACCCTAATTAAGAATGTGAATTTAACCCTCTCAGGCAATTCATCGAACACCTGGCATGCTAAGTGAGAATTCAATTATACTTTAGGCATAAATTCACAAAAACCTAGAAATGACAATCGAAATCACATCATAAGGGCTACACCCAATCCAAGATTAAGAAACTTAGCCGCTAAACATTATTCTAATCAAAATCACAACTTCAATCAATAACAATAACATGCCAAAGAGTGCGAAACTTGAATTAAAACGTAAGAGAAAGGGTAGAAAAGTGTACTATGAATAATTTGCTGCAATAATCCACCGAAGGCGTAAACGGAATCCCATCCAAAGCTTTGAATTCAATACCAACAAAAAGTAAACCTAAGAACCCTAGAAGTCGCCTATCTCGAGAGGAAAGATGAAGTTAGAATCCAAAAACCCCCGATTACAACGCACGTAAATCGATAAAACGGGAGAAACTAAAGTGGCACGGGCGTGCCACCAGGCACGGGTCCCCCGTGCCACTTTTCTGACTTTTGTTTCTTCGCTTCTTTGGGTGGCACGCTCGTGCCACCTGGCCTGAAATCACCGTGCCGCCTACTTTAGCTCAATATTGTTCCTTTTTTGCTCCAATTTAGCACGGCATTGGCTTGTTTTCCTCATTTATTCAAGTCAGATTCCTGTAAACACGAAAACACAACTTTTAGGTGGATTTGAGATAAAAAATAAATAATCGACCTCTAAACTCACGAAATTATACCAGAAACTGCCGAGTTAAGAGGTAAAAACCATGCCTAAAAGTGTGTAAAATAGAGGTTTATCACACGATTCCCCAACTCTATTCAATTATTTAACTTCTAATTTTTTGCTCATTTATTTTTTCAATACAATTATTAAAATAGCAAAATAATAAGTGTCTTCTCATAAGGCACTTTATAAGTGTATTGTTTTTGTTTAAAAATGATATTATCATATATTTAAATTGATAAAAATGGTATAATTGAACAGTGAAAGCACACTACAAGTTATAAAATATTTAAAATCATCTTTTTTTCATAATCCACTAGCTTTCTAAAATACATATATCAGATGCCCTCACAGATAGGGTTGATCCGAATATGGTCTCATTTAATATTTTATCGGCGTAGCCAACAAGCATTTAAGCTTAGGAAATTCATAATTTTAAGCATAATTACTAAACATTGGTGATTTTAAATGCTAAAATATATTAATTTCAGATGAGACAAGACATTTAAAAATGTCTTGCCGCAAAACATATATCATCACTCATTAAAACATAACACGTGTATTTTCTTGAACCGGAAGATTGTGTTTTTGATTATGACTTTGTAGTTAACTTTAAAAAACTTAGAATTATTAAATTTTGAGAGTTTATGATGAATCTGTCACTTATATTTAATAAATCTTTAGTTGCAATATATAAGTGATATCCCTTTTATTTTCGCAAGCGAGGAACCTTTTAAACGGTGTACAAAGCGATGTATAGCTATGTATATGATAGCTAGACACAGTGAAAAGAGAAGAATTTGATTTATCTGAAGGACTGTTCCAAACGATACTTGCCTCACAAGTGTGACTGAAAACGGATGTGAAATCTTATGCAGAAAAAAAGGGATACATGCGTTAAATATTCATTTGTCATCCAGCATCTACAATGTGGTCATAATGCAGAGAAATATATTCGTGAATGTCAAAATAAAATCTTAATTACAACAAAATCTAACTTCAAACCTATTGAGCATATGAGTTTCCATAGAAAATATTTTTTTTAATCGAAAAAGGAAGCTCATTAATGAAAATCAACTACAAACATACTTGGCCATTTTGCTATGCTTGACTGTATTGTTTCTTACTTTGAGTATCCACACTTCATCTCTTTTATTTTTAGAGACACTTCTAATCAATGAGTTATTTATGTTTGTGATGTAGGAAATTACGTGACAAAATATGGTGGTTTTCTACAACAAAGTAGAATCAACATGATATTAATCATGGTGGTCACTTTATATTACTCCCTTTTCTAAAGAAATAGGGGGACAGAAAAACCTTCTGTAGTAACAATTGTAGCATTTAAACAAAAATTGTTCACATTTGATTTTCACATATCCTCCCAATAATTTATGCAAATTGTCATTTACCCTAGATCTACCATTATATTGAAAAATATACAATCTTTGGATATATTTCAACTAGAAAAAAATGACGTTTAGGCCTTTGATAAATTTACTTACAATTATGTTCAATGAGTGTTTTGAATGTTACGTCGTCAAATTATTGTCTGAATAGAAAAATATTCTTTTTTTTGCATTGCACTTATATGACGTGAACTGTATATTTAGGTTGACATTCACTTTTATTAATTTTTACCACTTAGACGCCCATACAAATGCATAGGCAAAACCTAACATTTTTAAACAAAAATTATTTAGTGGAAGTATTTTATGTCATTGCTATTTTTTAGAAAATCAATTCCTTAGTTAATTAAAATTGAGTTGCCATTGGTTCTTAAATTATTGATACTGATTGTCCCTTTCATATAAAATTGACAAGGAAGCAAAGATATCTTCTATTGTTATATCCAATTGACAGTTGTCACCCCAGGTATACAATTACAAAACGTGCAAAATGAGCGCACAGTGTGTGATAACTCATCATGATAATTGTCCTTTACTTTCCTAGATAGGAAAGCAATGGTTTTGTTATTTGTTTTTTTTTCTTTTATTTTTTTCTTTTCAAAGTAAAGTGTAACCTCACCAAATAGCTAGCTTTTGCTCTAAAATTTATAAAATAATTTAAATAAAATCAGTGTCAAGGTGGTAAGAAAATAACTAATGTGATAAGAGAGAAGAACTCGATTAATATGAAAAATTAAAAGATAATCACCTCCTCTTTTTTTTTTAACAAAGACCTTTAGTCAAATAAACCACCTAAAAAAATACCTTGGCTCAATTTTGCCATCGTCAAATCTGTTGGCTACAATATCAACTTTTCCATCATCAAATTTGTAGCACATATTAGTGAATTTAGAATATTAGACTTTATAGAATAGAAAAATTTAATAAAATTATAAAACTTTTATTAATACCTTAAACAAATGATATTTAATGGAATTATTATATGTTATTGATATTTTTTTAAAAAAATAAATTCTCTAGTTAATTGAAATTGAGTTGCCGTTGGTTCATAAATTGTTGATACTTATTGTTCCTACCATATAAAATTGATTCAATTGTTACATCATAGTGTGTGACAATTCATCATGATAATTTTGTCCTTTATTTTCATGAATAGGAAAGTCTGGTTTTGTTTTGTGTTCTTTTTTCTCTGTTTTTTCTTTGTCAAAGTAAAGTGTAACTTCATGGATAGCTAACTTTGTAATAAACTTCCGATAATAGGGTTATTTTTTTGTTGGTAAATGCGTATGTACTAACCTTTTTAAACTCTTCCCAATCTTTTTCAACTTTTAGTAATTTTTTCTAATCAATTACAAAAAAATCTCAACCTTTCCTAATTTTTTGCAACCCTACCCTACTTTTACCCATTCTTTACAATCTTTCTTAATCCTTCACGGTCTCCTTGCCCACTCATTTTCATTCCTTTACAACATCTCCAATTTTTATCAACTTTTCCCAATCTTTCCCTATTCTCCCCCCCCCAAAAAAAGTTATTCTCACTTCACTGGCTATCAGTTTGAAGAATTTCTTTCAAACCATTACGTATAGACTTGTTCTTTTTCCCCCCTCTCCCACTCTATTTTTTTTGGGGGCAGGGACTTTTTCCCTGTGGTGAACAAAGCACGTTTTTGGCATTCTTGTACCCACGGTCAATACTCATAGATAATCCAACATTATCCACCAATGTATAAACTTACCCCATAAGACAAGACAAGACGATGATTATTAAGCTAACAAATGCCAACATTCTTGTAACAAAAATTTAACGTCCGAAAGCCCACATTGTCTCTTTATGAGGGTTCGCGTGTACATTTAGTTTTAGAAATTCCCTCTTTATAAGGACTCCACCTTCCACATCTCTAACCCCAATTCGATTCTATCGGAAATACATATTGCCTTTTAATAAATGATTTGCGTGTGTTGTACGAATGGCAAGCCTAGGCAACCAAACATTGGCAATTCTCCTTCCCGACCCATCGTCGCTCATTAATAACCACTAAGATAGGGGCCCAACAGACCGTCATGTTAACCCCTATCATATCATATTATCATATCACGTCTCTCTCTCTCTCTCTCCCCCCCACAAACACACACACACACACATATATATATACATACATATATATATATATATATATATATATATATATATATATATATATATAAATATATATATATATATATATATATATATATATATATATATATATATATATATAAACATATATATATATATATATATATATATATATATATATATATATATATATATATATATATATTTATATGCGTGTGAGACAGAGATAGAGATGTGATATGATAATATGATGTGATAGGGGTTGACATGAGAGTGTCTTGGGCCCCTGTCTTAGTGGTTATTAATAAGCCATGATGGATGGGGAAGGGGGAATTGCCAATGTTTGGTTACCTAAGCTTGCCATTCGTACAGCACACACAAATCATTTATTAAAAGGTAATATGTATTTCCGACAGAACCAAATTGGGGTGAGAGATGTGGAAGGTGGAGTCCTCATAAAAAGGGAATTTCTAAAACTAAATGTACACACAAACCCTCATAACGAGACAATGTGGGCTTTTGGATTTTTGTTTACAAGAATGTTGGCATTTGTTAGCTTAATAATCAAAGTCTTGTCTTATCTTATGGCGTAAGTTTATGCATTGGTGGATAATGTTGGATTATCTACGAGTATTGACCGTGAGTACAAGGATGGCAAAAATCTGCTTTGTTCACTGTAGGGAAGCAACCCCCCCCCCAAAACGAGTGGGAGAGGGGGGAAAAAGAGCAAGTCCATACATAATGGTTTGAAAGAAATTCTTCAAACCGATAGCCAGTGAAGTGAGTTACACTAAAATCGTTGGCCCTGGCCAATGAGTTCATAATTCTAGTAAGTTAGCTAATCAGTCCCTGCTAAAGCCACTAATTGGAGAGTTTATTCATTTTATTAACTTTAATCCTCAATGAAATTTCTTTTTCATTTTATAGCAACTGTTGCAAATTTCTTTTTCGTTGGCGCTGGCCTATTCTTTTCATTGGTACATAGAGGTTGGGAAAAGTATAAGATTGGGTAGGATTGAGAATAACTTTTTTTTGGT
Organism: Carnegiea gigantea; assembly: GCA_029747015.1. Taxonomy (NCBI): domain Eukaryota; kingdom Viridiplantae; phylum Streptophyta; class Magnoliopsida; order Caryophyllales; family Cactaceae; genus Carnegiea; species Carnegiea gigantea. Next base: position 99,157 of record JAKOGI010002144.1, read on the forward strand.
TTTTGGGGAAGAATAGGGAAGGATATTACTTCAGAATGCTTCTTACAAAGGTTTGTGGAGCAACTTCTTTCGAGGATATTCATACCATACATGGTGTCATACACCTAACATTTAAGTCAGCATGTATAGCACTGGGTCTGCTTGATGATGATGGTGAATGGCATGCTGCGTTGACTGAAGCATCGACCTGGGCTTCAGGTATGCAACTACGAAATATGTTTTGTTCCATGTTGATATTCTCTGAGATTGCTGATCCAGTATAGTTGCGGGTTACAAATTGGGCGTATCTAACAGATGACCTACTACATATCGTACGACTTCAAACAAGAATGTCGGATATGGATTTATCATCTATTGAACTCCAGAATCTTGGCCTACTTGAGATGGAATATACCTTGAATAGAAATGGACGATCGCTGCGAAATTTCCCTCCAATGCCACTCCCTTCTATTGAAGCTGCAGTTTATGCAACAAATCGGCTTGTTATTGACGAACTTGATTATGGTACAACTCTCGAAACGTCAAGATTCGAAAGTTTTGTCAGAGGGTTGAACTCAGATCAGTATCATGCATACAGATCAGTATTCGATACTCATAGCAGAGGTGAAGGGGGGTTGTTCTTCGTATATGGCAGTGGAGGCACGGGAAAGAAATATCTATGGAATACTATAATCTCCAAGTTCCGATCAGACAAACATATTATCCTTGCCGTAATATCGTCGGGAATTCTTTACTATTACTCGGAGGAAAAACAGCCCACTCAGTATTTAAAATACCCTTATAACCTGATGAAACGTCAGTTTGTTACTTCGATAAGAGGCCTGAACGTGCGGATCTTATCCGTAAAACAACGTTGATTGTGTGGGATGAAGCACCAATGATGAATTGTTTAGCATTTGAAGTCGTTAATCGTCACCTCAAGGACATATGTGACAATCGGAATGCTTTTGGCAGAAAACTGGTCCTTCTTGGGAAGATTTTAGATAGATACTTCCTGTGATTACGCACAAGAGTCGTGAATCTATCGTTGCGGCCACGATCCATCGAGCAACATTCTGGAATGAATGTTGTCTTCTGCACTTATGTATAAACATGAGGTTGCAACGAATAGATGAACCCAACGAGACTATACACATTGTAGAGGAATTTGCTTGATGGATATTACAAGTTAGAGACGGTGAAGTGCAAGGAATTGCTGTTTTAAATGATGGAGTGCCTAATTGGATTACGATACCGGAAGAATTCCTTATACAGAATGACGGCAATGGTTTGCGCAATTTGATCACATCAATTTACCCTGATCTTAATACTCAGTATGAATATTGGTCATATCTTCGAGAACAAGGGATTCTTGCACCGACAAATGATAATGCCGATGAAATAAACAGAATCATGTTGTCCATGCTTTCTGGAGATCTGAAGAGCTATCTGAGTTGTGATAGTCTTTCAATCGCAAATGATTGTGGTCCTTTTAGCGACATGGAACCTCTTGAATTGCTGCATTCCTTAAAGATTTCCAGATTGTTAAATCATTGTTTAGATCTTAAAGTCGGTGCGCAGGTTATATTATTAAGAAATTTGAATCAGTTCATAGGGTTGTGCAATGGTACTCGCTTGGTTGTCAGTAAGTTGGGTGATAGAGTGATTGAGGCCAAAGTAATATTTGGCTCAAAAGTTAGAGACACTGTCCTAATACCCAGAATCGATTTAACATCATCCAATCTTTCAGATCTATAACTCAGAAGACGGCAGTTCCCTCTAAAACTGGCATTTGCAATGACAATTAACAAAAGTCAGAGGCAAACTTTGACTAAAGTTGGTGTATACCTTCCAAGACCCATGTTCAGCCACGGTCAACTTTATGTTGTATTGTCACGTGTTTCATCCCCTTGTGGCTTAAAAGTACTGCTTTGTAATAAGAGAGGAGTTCCAGTAGATGTTACAAAAAATGTTGTGTATGGGGATGTATTGAGCCGTTTGTAGATTATTTTATCATACAGTTTATTCTTTTCACCTATTACATTCTGTATGCTTAGTTAACCTATTTTCAATCATACAACAATTGTGTAATTTACAGTAATGTACTTCCTTTCACAAATACGTTGTGGTCAATTCTTTATTATCATATCATACTATCTGCTTCAGTTTCTTTAAGATTATAGGCATGGCATCTTCAGCACCTACATTTATGCCTATATGCACCATCAACCCTTGCAATAGATCTGTAACATTGATAGCTCGGCTCATGTGAGTAATGTCTGTTCGAGTCTATAGGCGACAGACAGTATAGAAAGTTATATTTATGGACTACCAGGTATTAGATTAGTGTGTTCAATAAAGTCCTCATCGTATACATCTGTGATGCTTATGAATGTATTTTGTTATTTTATAGTGTGATGAGATATTCGGCATCATAGAAGGCGATGCCGATATCACTTGATGGAGGTCCATACTCAGTGCTGGCAAGGTTTATCACATATCCGGACTCTCAATTGATGCCTGCTATTGATGGTGAACGGAATGTGGTGACCAACTTTTACAAGTTGTTTTTCACGCCGAGAACAACACTTCTTAGCGTTATTAAAGAATGTCAGGATATTCCCTACCAGCACCGACCTCCTTTCCTATCATTCACCAAGATCCCTCGACGTCTTCGGACACCTGATAATGTTGTTGGTATGTATTGTTCACACAGTCAAGTTTGCTATCTAAATTTATGCATACATTTCTTCTGTACTCTTTACAATGTTCTCATTCTTTGTTGTTCTATAGACGTCATAGGGATGGTAGTAGCTATACATCCTTTGGAAAGGACCAGAGATAGAGACACTGCACTGCGGGAATTATTACTTTGTGACATGCAATATGTATTGTGATTAGTTAAGATTTCTAAAGATTTATTGTTACATTTTAATTGTATAAAGATTAGTACATATGATAAATCTGTGCATGATGCCCCCATTGAGACTGACTTTATGGGGAGATTTTGCAGAAGTTGAGGGCACCTATACTTAGCAACATTTGACTGCTGAAAATATACTTCTTGCTCCCAGAGTACACATTAGAAATTATGAAGGTAACTTTACATCCACTTGATATAATATCTTTCACAAAACTGTCTAATTTCCATAACTCTGATTGTATATTTCAGTAGTAAATTTTCTCTCCTGCAATATAACTGTAGGAATATCAGTTTCTACTTTGCCAGTTAGTAGATTGCTAACAAACCCAGATATTGAAGCAACAGAAGACTTTGAAGGATGGTATACATAACATATTACATTAATTTATGTTTTCTAATTCTATGCACCTTATACACTTGACATCACATGTGTTACTTTTCATGTATGTATTAGGTACATTGGCACTTCAGCTGTGAGGAAGCATTTCGATTTTATGCGTATGAGAACATTACGCATTTGCCATCTAGAGACATTGTTTGCAGCTAAACGGACTAGATTATATGAATATGCTACTGCGTCAAATGTAAGCTAAACTTTTATTCAACAACATGCTTACATACACTCATTCAATATCACATAATTTCCATATTTTATTATATCCGGGTTAGATATTTCCGAATTTTTGTATATATTGCTGAAATCGACCCACCGCTTTACGACACTTGCACTAATTACAACCAAAGTGTCCATACTTATGTATTCGTACTTAATGTACCATATTGCACATGCCGATTACCAAGTTTGACTCGGAACAACTGTGCTTCTATGATTCTCTATTGTTTCATAGTCTGTTATGCTTTCCTAAATTTTTGTTTGCATTAGTGGAACCATCCCTTTTTAATTCAAAAATACAGGTTCTTCTTCAGAGTTGTGTTAGAAGATATGACAGGTTGTAAAGAGCTCACTGTTCTTCATTAGAATGCTCGAATTCTCTTACATACGACCGCTACACAGTTGGATATGTATGCAGCGCAAGTATTCTTATTGTCACTCCTTGTCATATTCACCCAAGTTATTGTTCCACCGTTGCCTAACCTGTGTTACTATTGTCCACAGTCATATGGTCATCTATTGCTTTATACGATTATAGATGATTACATAGGAAAACCTTGGGTTTTCATTCTAGAGCCTCCACGCCGGCATGAAGTAGAAGCTCCTATCGCTCTTATTGTGCCAGTCAATTGGGAGGAAGAGGTCCATTACATACGACATACTAATGTTAGAAACACCAGGTACATAATGTGTACATATAAAATTCCCTTCTATCATTGTTAATCAAATTATCACTAAATCTTAATGTTTGTTTCAGGTACAAGAAAAGGAGGTGGATTCTTCATCACTGGCATCATTGCTTAACTTATCATCATCCTATTTAACGTGCTTTATACTTAATTCACTACCTAATATGGTAATCATACTTATATGAACTTCTTCCATAGTGATATAGTTTTCAATTGTTAATCATATTGTTTATGCACAAAGTTGCTGTATATTTGTTTTTTTCATTGGGTTTTCCCCTTCTCTTCACTGACTTATAGTATTAATTATGTCCACACCAACTATCTATTTATTTTTGGTTAACATATATAGCCATCAACTGTCCATTTAAACATGCTCTGAGCTTTTGCACGGGCCAAGACTAGTTCTAGTAAGTTAGCTAATGAGTCCCTACTAATACCACTAATTGGAGAGTTTATTCATTTTATTAACTTTCATCCTCAATGAAATTTCTTTTTCATTTTATGGCAACTAGTGCAAATTTCTTTTTCGTTGGCCCTAGCCTGTTCTTTTCATTGGTAAACAGAGGTTGGGAAAAGTATAAGATTGGGCAGGATTGAGAATAATTTTTTTTTTCGGGGTTTTTGGGGAAGAATGGGGAAAGATTAGGAGAAGTTGATAAAAATTGGAGGTGTTGTAAAGGAATGAAAATGAGTGGGCAAGGAGACTGTGAAGGATTAAGAAAGATTGTAAAGAATAGGTAAAAGCAGGGTAGGGCTGCAAAAAATTAGGACAGGTTGAGATTTTTTTTGTAATTGATTAGAAAAAATTGCTAAAAGTTTAAAAAGATTGGGAAGAGTTTAAAAAAGTTAGTAAATACGTATTTAGCAACCGAAAAAAAAAACCCTATTATCGGAATTTTATTAAAAAGTTAGCTATCCATGAGGTTACACTTTACTTTGAAAAAGAAAAAACAGAGGAAAAAGTGCACAAAACAAAACCAGACTTTCCTATTCATGAAAATAAAGGACAAAATTATCATGATGAATTGTCGCACACTATGTGCTCATTTTGCACATTTTATGAGTGCATACATGATGTGACAATTGACAATTCGATGTATTATCAACTTTATATTGTAGGGACAATTAGTATCAACAATTTATGAACTAACGGCAACTCAATTTTAATTAACTAGAGAATTATTTTTTTAAAAATATCAATAACATATAATAATTCCATTAAATATCTTTTGCTTAAGATATTAATAAAAGTTTTATAATTGTATTGAATTTTTCTATTCTATAAAGTCTAATATTCTAAATTCGCTAATATGCGCTACAAATTTGATGATGGAAAAGTTGATATTGTAACCAACAGATTTGATGATGCCAAAATTGAGCCTCGGTGTTTGTTTAGGTGGTTTATTTGACTAAAGGTCTTTGTTAAAAAAAAAAGAAAAAAAAAGAAGAGGTGATTATCTTTTAATTTTTCATATTAATCGAGTTCTTCTCTATTATCACATTAATTATTTTCTTACCACCTTGACACTGATTTTATTTAAATTATTTTATAAATTTTAGAGCAAAAGCTAGCTATTTGGTGAGGCTACACTTTACTTTGAAAAGAAAAAAATAACAGAAAAAAAACAAATAACAAAACCATTGATTTCCTATCTAGGAAAATAAAGGACAAAATTATCATGATGAGTTATCACACACTATGCACTTTTAGCACATTTTGTGATTGTATACATGGGGTGGCAACTATCAATTGGATATAATAATAGAAGATATCTTCACTTTCTTGTCAATTTTATATGAAAGGGACAAAAAGTATCAATAATTTAAGAACCAATGGCAACTCAATTTTAATTAACGAAGGAATTGATTTTCTAAAAAATAGTAATGACATAAAATACTTCCACAAAATAATTTTTGTTTAAAAATATTAGGTTTTGCCTACGCCTTTGCATGGGCATCTAAGTGGTAAAAATTAATAAAAGTGAATGTCAACTTAAACATACAGTTCACGTTATATAAGTGCAATGCAAAGAAAAAAATATTTTTCTATTCAGACAATAATTCATATTGAAAGTTCCCAAAAAGTTTTGCACCAATTGGTAGCGGTTCATACAATTTTTTTAAGGACCTATAGGTGTTAATTTAAAGGGGATCCATTGTCTAAATTGTTTTGTTGAGGGGCATAGTAGGGGGAGAACTGGCGGTTGAGATGTCGAAATTAACGTTGAGGTTGGAGTATCATTTTGAAATATATTATTTGGCTTTTGTCAGTTCCCTATTAGGAGAACAGTTAACATGGAGAGGGGAAGTAATGACGGAGAAGCAATTGGGGAAAGGGAGGGGTTATCCTTGAGGGCGATTTTAAAGGTAAAGAATAAGGTCTCGATAGAGGGGAAGGGACGGGCTTACAAACAGAAGCATGGTGTTTGGCTTGTGGAGGTGGTTGCTGTTGAATGTGGAGGGCAACAAAGGGGGCGACATTGTACACAACATCCTAGGGGTGTACGAGATGTAGGAGGGTTGATGTGTACGTGTGACAGGTAAGTTGTTAATTTATCTCTAATATAATTTGTAAATTTTGAATTTTTTTTGATGAATTTTGGATGTCAATGTGAAGGATATGTGATGATGACAATGTAAGGGTTTGAAGTGATTGTGTTGGAATTGGAGAGCGGTGGTGGATTATGGGGTTGAAAAAAGGGAGTTGCATATTAGGTGGATTGGATAGATGTTGTGAGTTGTAAGTGAACCTGGCAAACATGTCATTTGGTTTGGGTTGGGTTAAGTTCGGTTTGAGTTATGTTTGGGTTCATCAATTTCGGTTCGGGTTTAGCTTCGATTCAGGTTAAGTTCAGGGTTGATCAAATTTGGTTCGGGTTCGGGCTCGAGTATGGTTTCAGGTGAAGTTTGGATCAGAACTTCGGATCAAGCTCGTTCAGGTTGATTTGGATGCGGGTCGGGTGAAAGTCGTTTCGGGTAGGTTTTGATTAGGGGTTCAGATCAAGTTTGGGTCGGGTATAAATTGGATTGGTTTACTTTAGGGTCGGCTTATATTTCAATTGAGTCTGTTTGTATATGATATGAGTTTGATATCTTACATGCCCACATAAGCCATAGAATATTGAACGAATTAGAAGTAGGTTATAAGACCATGAAGTTCAATTGGGTTAATTTTTATTCTCCTTCTAATTCATCCAATATTACATTAATTGGGTTAGTTTTCAATCTTGCACCCAAAAAAAGTCATATCAATTTGAATTTTGAATCGGTATAAGCTCCTCCTTCTAATTCGTCCAAGATTTAGTCTCAATTGGATTACTCCCAATGCCTCACACAGTAACGTAATCAAGTAGATGAAAAAATGGTGCTGTAAATCTCACGACTCCCCAACTATCAAATCAAAGATTTTAAAAACAAATCAAAGAGTTATACCTAATCAATATAAACCATAAAATAATTTCAACTACTTGGTTCTGTATTTTCATTTTTGTTGCTGAAATAAGTCAAATCCTTATTAAGTCATTTCCCTCCAAAATCGCAAATACATTATTTCATCTGTTCAAAGTAAGGTTTTGTTATATGCTTTCCCATTTTGCATCCCAAATATCGAGTGGATAAGATTTCTAAAGTTCTTGCCTTTGAAGATTTCAATGATATGCATATTTTATTCAATTTATGGGTTTTTCAAAAGAGAGAGAGAGAGAGGGGATGATGAGAGAGAAGTGTTCTAATGAGAAAAATGTTTTAATAAGAGACGTGCTTTAGTGAGAGAGTCAGTAAAAAAACGGGTCTAATCATTGCGCCAAACTTTTGGTCTGAACATCATCTAAATTTATACTACTAATAACCTAAGGATGATGAAAATTAAGTTGAAAATGAGAGGGTTGATAGAATTGATATTCAAAACTTAAAGGATGTTAAGTGCAAAAAAAACCCCTTAAATATCCCATAACAGGGAAGGTTGTTGAGCCTTCATCATCTGTAAATTTAAGACAACATATTATCGCTCAATAACAACCACTAATTTTAGTTCATACAAGGCACAACCATATAACTACTAATTCTACCACATTCTCGGCTTGAAAATTGGAGAAGTCCTTTCATTTTATGATGCCCATAATTACCTAAATGATCCGATCCGGTATTCAAAAACTGTTTGAAGTTATTCGAAAGTGACAGTTAACCAAGCTGAGGAACAGACATTAATTCAAAGATCTCATTTATGTGCTCTACATCAGCGGACAGGGAAGAGCATGTGTACTGAGAGCCAAGCGATACGTTTTATTGGATTCAATAGTAGGACGTGGATACAGCTTTAATTGAAGGACCTTACTTAAAAGACCTAAATGGCCTTATATGCTAATTAATTGGATTTATTGGAAAATAAAAAGTTTGGAAATTGCCGGCCTTTATGACTCGAGGGATGCTGATCGATCAAATTTGTAGCGCATAACATAAGCAGATGAGATCATTAATTCCTCGCATAGCATCAAACTAGTTTGTTGTTCATTCGTCCACATCTACGACGAGCAGGGGAGCAAAACGATCGATGTTTAGGGCAAGTGCCCTAAGAAAACTCTCCCTAGTGGTTGAAGTATATCTTTTAAGAAAAGTAGTAGTTTTCATGCTAAAGAGAGCAACTGAGTTGGTGTCAAGCACAGAGTGCCTAAACATGACATCAGTATTCTCAGTACCGCGGGGTCTTCTGCATTAACCATGATCCAATTCCAATCGTCTTCACCAGTTCTCCAAAATTTTCCGTAGTGTTCTGACCTTATGAAAATGGTTCCATCCGGAGCTGGGAAGATTTGTTGCACCACCTGAGGATCCTTAGGATCACTGAATGCAAATCTAAGGCCAGGCTGGCCATCGTGCATAGTGGCCCCCAAGAAGAGGCCATTGTCACCCTTGAAGACAACACGTCTAGGGAACCTGAAGATGGATTCCCAATCAATGATGGCCAAAACGTCGCATGAGTCTTTGTCAGGATCCTTGGATCCCGCAAACAGGCAAGAGTCAAAGGGGGCGGCACTCCTCGAAAGGCATGCGTAATTGCGGTGCTGGACGTGCAATAGTTAGAGCTTTTTAGTGCCATCGGAATCCTCGACGAGGATAGGCTTGAACAGGGTGCAAGCCTGCCTGCTCTGGTATTCATTTGTTGTATAAGCAGATGCAGTGATCCAGTCATGATTAGGTGACCATCTGTAAATCATATTTTTGCAAATTAGTTAATTAATCTATATCAAACTCGGTAATAGATAGAACAATTAGTCCAGTGGCAATACATCCCCAAAACAAAAGTAGTGGTTTAAACAAATGTAGTGGTTTAATTTAATAGAAACAATACAATGTAATTACCTGACTAAGTACTTGTTAGTGTAACGAGATTTGAGATGAACAAGGCCAGCCCAAGTCTTGGCTTTCTCCACTTCAAATTGGGCATAGGGACCCATCACATTCTCTCCAGTAAATTGGAGAAGCCCGCGTGTTTGAACATTCTCATACCTGTACCTCAAGTATTTGTCATTGTAAACTGATCCCAAACACAGTAAGCTGGGCAATGCAAAAACAGCCATTCTTTCTCTCTCTACAATCCAGTCACACTATTGTTTTGTATTCTGTGTATTTGCACTGGGGTGCTTTGCCTCGGCTAGCTTGCTTCTCTATTTATAATGACCTTGGCCATCTTTGCCACTCATTATCCCCCACCCTCTTTTTTTTGTTCGTAGGAGCCACAGCGGGTATTACAATACAATGGGGAAGGATAAATCGAGCCTACAACCTAATATATCCATTAACACAGTCTTAACTACTGAGCTAAGGCCTCATAGGTCATTATCTTCCCGATCTTACGCATGATCAATGGTCAGGGCCCCGCTCGTGGTCAATTTTTTTTTTTGGCCTCCGACCCACCCCGACCCTCAAATTTGACGATCATGATGAGAATTGAACTTGGGTACAAGTTTTGACCCTCTTACTCGATCCGTTCACCCTCACGTTTAAAAAACTTAAAATTTAAAATCAAAATAAAAGACTTTGATTGCATTTATTTAAAGTCTTTTGGATTTATATTTCTCGCCTGCACTTAGGCCTCCTCTCATGCAACCTCTTTCCATCTCACTTGTCCTTAGCCGTCTTATGCTCCCTCTATAATATTTGACATAGTTATTATAGTCATCAAATTATGCATTAGAATGTACTTAATTACAATATTTTTCATTCGGATAGTCTATATTAACTCATCCTTTCATGCAATAGACTGCTTAGTGTTGAGCTTTATGATAAAAATGAAACTTAGTAGAAAATAACATTTTATATATAAGAAATGTTTGAGGGTCGGATTCGAACCGATGACTCAAGGGTAGCCGCACAGTCAGGGTTAGAGCTACCCATATTGAGGGTTAGGGAGAGTTAGGGTCGAGAAAAATCTACCTGTCAACCCGCATGAGTTGACCCTTAACCTACCCAACATTCGACCCATATTTTACTCAAATTTGAATACATCTGATCCGTATTTATCGCCTAAATTGACAAGTCTACGTACGATGAACCTTTCTATTTTTAAGGGTCATATTTCTTGTCATACACAATGAACTCTCCAGAGGATGCATGCCATTTTTAACTTGTTTTTGAAGTTTTCAAATGGACGGTGTTTTATTTTATCTGTCTTACCCTTTTTTCGATTCCTTTTGGGTTGCTTTCTACTATTGATTTTTTTTTGGGGGGGTGGGGGGTTTGCATTTTCTTTCATATACTTGGACACTATTCATTTATCTAACTTCTAATTTTTTGCTCATTTATTTTTTCAATACAATTATCAAAATAGCAAAATGATAAGTGTCTTGTCATAACACACTCTCTAAGTGTATTGTTTTTGTTTAAAAATTATATTATCATATATTTAAATTGATAAAAATAGTATAATTGAACAGTGAAAGCACACTACAAGTTATAAAATGTTTAAAAACATCTTTTTATCCATAATCTGCTGGCTTTCTAAAATACATATATCAGATACCCTCACAGATAGGGTTGATCCGAATATGATCTCATTTAATATTTTATCGGCGTAGCCAACAAGTATTTCAGCTTAGGAAATTCATAATTAAGCATAATTATTAGAAATTGGTGATTTTAAATGATAAAATATATTAATTTCAGATAAGATAAGATATTTAAAAGTGTCTTACTGCAAGACATATATCATCACTTATTAAAATATAACACGTGTATTTTTTTGAACCGGAAGATTGTGTTTTTGATTATGACTTTGTAGCTAACTTTAAAAAACTTAGAATTATTAAATTTTGAGGGTTTATGATGAATCTTTCACTCATATTTAATAAATCTTTAGTTGGAATATATAAATGATGTCCCTTTTATTTTCGCAAGCGAGGAACCTTTTAAACGGTGTACAAAGCGATGTATAGCTATGTATATGATAGCTAGACACGGTGAAAAGGGGAGAATTTGATTTATCTGAAGGACTTTGCCAAATGATACTTGCCTCACAAGTGTAACTGAAAATGGATGTGAAATCTTATGCAGAAAAAAGGGATAAATGTGTTAAACATTCATTTGTCATCCAGCATCTACAATGTGGTCCTAATGCGGAGAAATATATTCTTGAATGTCAAAATAAAATCTTAATTACAACAAAATCTAACTTCAAACATATTGAGCATATGAGTTTCCATAGAAAATATTTGTTTTTTAATTGAAAAAGGAAGCTCATTAATGGAAATCAACTGTAAACATACTAGGCCATTTTAAAAATATAACATGTGTGTGTTTGTGTGCGCGCGAGAGAGAGAGAGAGATGTGATATGATAATATGATATGATAGGGGTTGACATGCTAGTCTCTTGGGCCCTATCTTAATGGTTATTAATAAGCCACGATGGATGGGGAAGAATGGGGAAAGATTAGAAAAAGTTGATAAAAATTGGAGATTTTGTAAAGGAATGAAAATGAGTGGGCAAGGAGACTGTGAAGGATTAAGAAAGATGGTAAAGAATAGGTAAAAGTAGGGTAGGGCTGCAAAAAATGGTGAGAGGTTGAGAACTTTTTTGTAATTGATTAGAATAAATTGCTAAAGGTTGAAAAAGATTGGAAAGAGTTTAAAAAGGTTAGTAAATACGCATTTACCAACCAAAAAAAAAAAAAAACCCTATTATCGAATTTTAATAAAAAGTTAGCTATCCATGAGGTTACACTTTACTTTGAAAAAGAAAAAATAGAGAAAAAAGAACACAAAACAAAACTAGACTTTCCTATTCATGAAAATAAAGGACAAAATTATCATAATGAATTGTCACACACTATGTGCTCATTTTGCACATTATGTGATTGCATACATGGTGTAACAATTGACAATTGGATGTATTATCAATTTTATATTGTAGGGACACTCAGTATCAGCAATTTATGAACCAACGGCAACTCAATTTCAATTAACTAGAGAATTTATTTTTTTAAAGAATATCAATAACATATAATAATTCCATTAAATATCTTTTGTTTAAGATATTAATAAAAGTTTTATAATTTTATTGAATTTTTCTATCCTATAATATTCTAAATTCGCTAATATGTGCTACAAATTTGATGATGGAAAAGTTGATATTATAACCAACAGATTTGATGATGCCAAAATTGAGCCTAGGTATTTTTTTAGCTGGTTTATTTGACTAAAGGTCTTTCTTAAAAAAAAAAAAAGAAGAAGAAGAGGTGATTATCTTTAAATTTTTCATATTAATCGAGTTCTTCTCTATTATCACATTAATTATTTTCTTACCACATTGACACTGATTTTATTTAAATTATTTTATAAATTTTAGAGCAAAAGCTAGCTATTTGGTGAGGCTACACTTTACTTTGAAAAGAAAAAAACAAAAAAAAAAAATAACAAAACCATTGCTTTTCTATCAAGGAAAATAAAGGACAAAATTATCATGATGAGTTATCATGCACTATGCGCTCGTTTTGCACGTTTTGTGATTGTATACATGGGATGACAACTGTCAATTGGATATAACAATGGACGATATCTTTGCTTCCTTGTCAATTTTATATGATAGGGACAATAAGTATCAATAATTTAAGAACCAATGGCAACTCAATTTTAATTAACGAAGGAATTGATTTTCTAAAAAATAGCAATGACATAAAATACTTCTACTAAATAATTTTTGTTTAAAAATATTAGGTTTTGCCTACGCCTTTGCATGGGCATCTAAGTGGTAAAAATTAATAAAAGTGAATGTCAACTTAAATATACAGTTCACGTTATATAAGTGCAATACAAAGGAAAAAATATTTTTCTATTCAGACAATAATTCATAAGGAAAGTGCCCAAAAAGTGTTGCACCAATTGGTAGCGGTTCATACAATTTTTTTAAGGATCTATAGGTGTTAATTTAAAGGGGATCCATTGTCTAAATTGTTTTTTTGAGGGGTATAGTAGGGGGAGAAGTGGCGGTTGAGACGTCGAAATTCCCGTTGAGGTTGGAGTATCATTTTGAAACATATTATTTGGCTTTTGTCAGTTCCCTATTGGGAGAACAGTTAATGTGGAGAGGGAAAGTAATGAGAGAGAAGCAATTGGGGAAAGGGAGGGGTTATTGTTGAGGGAGATTTTGAAGGTAAAGAATAACGTCTCGACAGAGGGGAGGGGACGAGCTTACAGACAGAAGCATGGTGTTTGGCTTGTGGAGGTGTTGCTATTGAATGTGGAGGGTAACAAAGGGGGGGACATTGTACACAACATCCTAAGGGTGTACGAGAGGTCGGAGGGTTGATGTGTACGTGTGAGAAGTAAGTTGTTAATTTATCTCCATTGTAATTTGTAAATTTTGAATTTTTTTTGATGAATTTTGAATGTCAATGTGAAGGATATGTGATGATGACAATGTAAGGGTTTGAAGTGATTGCGTTGGAATTGGAGAGTGGTGGTGGATTATGGGGTTGAAAAATGGGAGTTGCATATTAGATGGATTGGATAGATGTTGTGAGTTGTAAGTAAACCTGGCAAACATGTCATTCGGTTCGGGTCGGGTTAAGTTCGGTTCGAGTTATGTTTGGGTTGATCAATTTCGGTTCAGGTTTAGCTTCGATTCAGGTTAAGTTCGGGGTTGATCAAATTCGGTTCGGGTTCGGGCTCGGGTATGGTTTCAGGTGAAGTTTGTATCAGAACTTCGGATCAAGCTCGTTCAGGTTGATTTGGATGCGGGTCGGGCGAAAGTCGTTTCAGGTAGGTTTTGATTAGGGGTTTAGATCAAGTTTGGGTCGGGTATAAATTGGATTGGTTTACTTTAGGGTCGGCTTATATTTCAATTGAGTCTATTTGTATGTGATATGAGTTTGATATCTTACATGCCTACATAAGCCATAGAATATTGGACGAATTAGAAGTACGTTATAAGACCATGAATTTCAATTGGGTTAATTTTTATTCTCCTTCTAATTCATCCATTATTACATTTTAATTGGGTTAGTTTTCAATCTTGCACCAAAAAAAAGCCATATCAATTTGAATTTTGAATGGGTATAATCCCCTCCTTCTAATTCGTCTAAGATTTAGTCTCAATTGGATTACTGCCAATGCCTCACACAGTAACGTAACCAAGTAGATGAATAAATAGTGCTGTAAATCTCACGATTTCCCAACTATCAAATCAAAGATTTTAAAAACAAATCAAAGAGTTGTACCTAATCAATATAAACCAAAAAATAATTTCAACTACTTGGTTCTGTATTTTCATTTTTGTTGTTGAAATAAGTCAAATCCTTATTAAGTCATTTCCCTCCGAAATTGCAAATGCATTATTTCATCTATTGAAAGTAAGGTTTTGTTATATGCTTTCCCCTTTTGCATCCTAAATATCAAGTGAATAAGATTTCTAAAGTTCTTGCCTTTGAAGATTTACAATGATACGCATATTTTATTCAATTTATGGGTTTTTCAAATGGTAGAGAGAGAGAGAGGATGATGAGAGAGAAGTGTTCTAATCAGACAAATGTTTTAATAAGAGACGTGCTTTAGTGAGAGAGTCAGTAAAAAAGGAGGTCTAATCATTACGCCAAACTTTTGGCCTGAACATCATCTAAATTTATACTACTAATAACTTAAGGATGATGAAAATTAAGTTGAAAATGAGAGGGTTGATAGAATTGATATTCAAAAACTTAAAGGATGTTAAGCGCAAAAAAAACCCTTGAATATCCCATAACAGGGAAGGCTGTTGAGCCTTCATCATCTGCTAATTTAAGATTACATATTATCACTCAATAACAACCACTAATTTTTGTTCATACAAGGCACAGCCATATAACTACTAATTCTACCACATTTTCTGCATGAAAATTGGACAAGTCCTTTCATTTATGATCTCCATATTTTATCTGTCTTACCCTTTTTTCAATTTCTTTTGGGTTGCTTTCTACTATTGGTTTTTTTTTGGGGGGGTTGCTTTTTCTTTTATGTACTTGGACTCTATTCATTTATTTAACTTCTAATTTTTTGCTCATTTATTTTTTCAATACAATTATTAAAATAGCAAAATAATAAGTGCCTTCTCATAAGACACTTTCTAAGTGTATTGTTTTCATTTAAAAATCATATTATCATATATTTAAATTGATAAAAATGGTATAATTGAACAGTGAAAGCACACTACAAGTTACAAAATGTTTAAAATCATCTTTTTTCCATAATCTACTAGCTTTCTAAAATACATATATCAGATATCCTCACAGATAGGGTTGATCCGAATATGGTCTCATTTAATATTTTATCGGCGTAGCCAACAAGTATTTAAGCTTAGGAAATTCATAATTTTAAGCATAATTACTAAAAATTGGTGATTTTAAATGCTAAAATATATTAATTTCAGATGAGACAAGACATTTAAAAGTGTCTTGCCGCAAAACATATATCATCACTCATTAAAACATAACACGTGTATTTTCTTGAACCGGAAGATTGTGTTTTTGATTATGACTTTGTAGTTAACTTTAAAAAACTTAGAATTATTAAATTTTGAGAGTTTATGATGAATCTTTCACTTATATTTAATAAATCTTTAGTTGCAATATATAAGTGATGTCCCTTTTATTTTGGCAAGCGAGGAACCTTTTAAACGGTGTACAAAGCGATGTATAGCTATGTATATGATAGCTAGACACGGTGAAAAGAGAAGAATTTGATTTATCTGAAGGACTTTGCCAAACGATACTTGCCTCACAAGTGTGACTGAAAACGGATGTGAAATCTTATGCAGAAAAAAAGGGATACATGCGTTAAATATTCATTTGTCATCCAGCATCTACAATGTGGTCGTAATGCAGAGAAATATATTCTTGAATGTCAAAATAAAATCTTAATTACAACAAAATCTAACTTCAAACATATTGAGCATATGAGTTTCCATAGAAAATATTTTTTTTATCGAAAAAGGAAGCTCATTAATGAAAATCAACTACCAACATACTTGGCCATTTTGCTATGCTTGACTGCATTGTTTCTTACTTTGAGTATCCACACTTCATCTCTTTTATTTTTAGAGACACTACTAATCAATGAGTTATTTATGTTTGTGATGTAGGAAATTACGTGACAAAATATGGTGGTTTTCTACAACAAAGTAGAATCAACATGATATTAATCATGGTGGTCACTTTATATTACTCCATTTTCTAAAGAAATAGGGGGACAGAAAAACCTTCCGTAGTAACAATTGTAGCATTTAAACAAAAATTGTTCACCTTTGATTTTCACATATCCTCCCAATAATTTATGCAAATTGTCATTTACCCTAGATCTACCATTATATTAAAAAATATACAATCTTTGCATATATTTCAACTAGAAAAAAATGACGTTTAGGCATTTGATAAATTTACTTACAATTATGTTCAATGAGTGTTTTGAATGTTAGGTCGTCAAATTATTGTGTGAACAGAAAATTTTTTTTTTTTTTTTTTGCATTGCACTTATATGACGTGAACTGTATATTTAGGTTGACATTCACTTTCATTAATTTTTACCACTTAGACGCCCATGCAAATGCATATGGAAAACCTAACATTTTTAAACAAAAATTATTCAGTGGAAGTATTTTATGTCATTGCTATTTTTTAAAAAATCAATTCCTTAGTTAATTAAAATTGAGTTGCCATTGGTTCTTAAATTATTGATACTGATTGTCCCTTTCATATAAAATTGACAAGGAAGCAAAGATATCTTCTATTGTTATATCCAATTGACAGTTGTCACCCCAGGTATACAATTACAAAACGTCCAAAATGAGCGCACAGTGTGTGATAACTCATCATGATAATTTTTTCCTTTACTTTCCTAGATAGGAAAGCAATGGTTTTGTTATTTGTTTTTTTTTCTTTAATTTTTTTCTTTTCAAAGTAAAGTGTAGCCTCACCAAATAGCTAGCTTTTGTTCTAAAATTTATAAAATAATTTAAATAAAACCAGTGTCAAGGTGGTAAGAAAATAACTAATGTGATAAGAGAGAAGAACTCGATTAATATGAAAAATTAAAAGACAATCACCTTTTTTTTTTTTTCACAAAGACCTTTAGTCAAATAAACCACCTAAAAAAATACCTAGGCTCAATTTTGCCATCGTCAAATCTGTTGGTTACAATATCAACTTTTCCATCATCAAATTTGTAGCACATATTAGTGAATTTAGAATATTACACTTTATAGAATAGAAAAATTCAATGAAATTATAAAACTTTTATTAAAACCTTAAACAAATGATATTTAATGAAATTATTATATGTTATTGATATTTTTTTAAAAAATAAATTCTCTAGTTAATTGAAATTGAGTTGCCGTTGGTTCATAAATTATTGATATTTATTGTTCCTGCCATATAAAATTGATTCAATTGTTACATCACGTATGCAATCACAAAATGTGCAAAATGAGCACATAGTATATGACAATTCATCATGATAATTTTATCCTTTATTTTCATGAATAGGAAAGTTTGGTTTTGTTTTGTGTTCTTTTTTCTCTGTTTTTTCTTTTTCAAAGTAAAGTGTAACCTCATGGATAGCTAACTTTTTAATAAACTTCCGATAATAGGGTTATTTTTTTGTTGGTAAATGCGTATGCAC